>RJWM01005248.1:78959-94379 GCA_004363535.1 Dasyprocta punctata | reverse complement strand
AAAAAAAAAAAAAAAAAAAAAAAAAAAAAAATAGAGGCAATAGTATGAAAAAAAAACCACCCACCATTCCAATTAAACAAATATTCACATTCACTGTGTTTGCTCTAGATCCTTCTTAAGACAAATGTTACCAAAATCTTGGAAGTCCACTCTGTGCCTGTTTGTCCTCAGGGGCCAGGAGCGTTCCTCAGCGGCCCCTTTTCTGAGCCCCTCATTTCACAGAAGGGGAAGCCGAGCCCCAGGGAGAGGGTCTGCCTGCCCTGGGGTCTTGGCAGTGGTCTCAGACCCTTCTGTGGCTGTGGTCCTCTCTGATCGCATCCCGGCTCCTGGCGTGGGTGGGGTGTGGGTTAGCACGTCTGTGTCATGGGTCGTCTGGTGGTCGCTCAGCCTCCTTAGCTCTGCAGCTCTAGGATACCAGGCGCCCTGTGCTGCCTGCGGATTGTCAGGGAAATGCTAGCCGGGGTGGTTCCTCCGCTTACCCACTTTCTACACGGGAAACTTGAGTCATGGCCAGGGTCACTGAGCAATGAGGGTGCTCAAAGGGGTTTCCTCGGCACAGAGTGGGGAGCAGAGGGCTGAGGAGCAGAACTCTGGGTGCAGGGGAGGAGGAGGCTGGGCACAAATGCAGAGGACGGGGACTGTGAGGCCACCAGGCTCGAGGGCTTGAGCCTAAGTCACCGTGGAGCTGTGAAGGGCTCTAGGCTGGGCAGTGCCCACACAGATTGGGCACTGGGCAAGCTCACTCCGGAAGGTAGGCAGAGGTGCGATGAGAGAGCTGCCGGAGGTGGGCTTTGCCCGGAAGGGGGTCTCAGCCATCCATAGCTACCTGCAGCCGCCCTTTCCTTGGTGCTGCTGGGTCACTGGGCAGATTCCAGGAATTCTCAGGTCCCCATGGCTTATCCTGGGCCAGTGTCACCTCCCCATGCCCCCTTCACTCCCAGGAGTAGAAAATCTGTGTTCATGGAGGCACACACCTGTATCTCAGCACTTGAGAGACTGAGGCAGGAGGAGCTCCATGAGTTTGAGGGCAACCTGGGCTACCTAGTGAGACCCTCCGAAACAAAAACCAATTAAAAAAAAAAAAAGAAAGGAAGAAAGAGAATTTGTTTTCTTGGGACTTGCGAAGAGCATGGCAACGAAGGGGAAGCATTCACTATACCCGCCCCCTTCACCCAGCAGGGCAGGCAGTGCAGGGCCGTCGGGGGGGTACTCCATCCTGGCTGGAATCAGTGGTTCAGCTCAGATGCTGCTGCAGAAACAGCCTTGGGCCTCTGGAGGCCCCTACTTGATCACATGGCCTCAAAAAAAATCATTTTTCCTTCTCGGCCTCTGCTGCTTCACCCGATAGGGGTGAGCTGGACTAGCTAATACCTGAGGCGTCCACGATCTCAATCCTTCACACTTCTGTCCCCCTCTTCACCCTGGCTCTCCACAGTCACAGTCACTGCCGTCCGTAGTGTGCTTACTACGTACCTGACACGTGTGATTCCACGACCCTACCAGGTAGGGGCTGTGAGTTTATTTTACAGATGGGGGAAACTGAGGCACAGAAAGCCTTAGGAACTCACCCAAGGTCACTGCTGAAGCAGTGTAGGTTTTCACAGCTCGTGCTTTGAATTCTTACACCTGAACGTGCCAGGTTCATGCCGGGCCCCCACCACCGTGCCTTCCAAGCTCTCCATGAGGGGGAAACCTGCCAGGGGCTCCCCTGAGCTCAGTGAGCCACCGGACCTCCCAGAAGGCTCTGCCGAGGAGGCTGCCTCCTGTTTGTTCGCTGTAGTAAGCAGTTTCTCTCCGGAGCCGAGTGATGACAGGTGACTTTGCTAGAACTAACTGCAGTGTTCGCCCCGCCTGCAATCCTCCTGATGCCCCAGCTGGAGACGGCTTGAGCCGGGAGCTCATTAGGTGGTAGAAACTCGTCTCCCCGCCCCCTACATTCAGGCAAGACAGCCCTCCATCCGGGCTGCTCTGTGGAGCTGTAAAGACCCGGATCGCACAATTCCCAACAGCTGAACTTCAGGGCCTGTTCCACTCCCGGGAACCCTGGAGATCAGTTAGCTGCCAGTTAGCTGATCGGGCTCCCCGGGCCCTTGCCGGCCCCTGACCCGAGACAGGAGAGGCGTGCAGAGCTCTGAGCCCCGGCTTGAAGGCAGCCTGACTGCGCCTGGGTTCTCCTGGCTCCCTTCATACCAGGCCCCATTTCCTTTAAAGTCAAATCCCTTAAAAAGAAAAGGGAAGAAAACCCCACGTGTTTGTGAGGCCACTGCAGACCGTCAGGATCAGACCTCGAGTTCCCAGGGCCCCCGGCTGCCGCCCTCAGTGTCTCCCGCCCTGCCCAGCTGAAGCGTCCTAGCCTGGTCCTCCCGTCTGAGCCTTCAGGACACCCCTGAGAGAGAGGATGAGAGAAGGAGGAGGAGGAGGAGGAAGAGGAGAGAGGGGAGCAGTTCTGACACTGCCCTGCAGAGTAAGGGTGGCCTCCATAGCGTTTCCACGTCCCGGGAATCTGACCCTTGGTGGCGACAGCATCCCCTGTTTGGCTCTGGAGCTCTGAAGTCTCAGAGCTACCACACTGTGCCAGTTTAAAGGCCATTGCTTCTTCCTGGGTTTTTAAGCACCTCTCCTCTCTCATACCTCCCAGCCAGGGTGGCTAGGTACCGGTGTTCAGGTTGTGCACTGCACAGAGCGGACATAGAAAAATTTCCATAGCAGCACATGGGCGGGGGGTGCCAGCCCTCCCAGCAGGTCCCGAGGAGCTGGGGGCCTCTCAATTCACTGCCCTCTTCACCCACTGGTGCACACAGCTTGCAGGTTGCTCCCAATTCCGACTCTTCCTCGACACCCCCAAGTCTCTTTCCTTGTGAGCCCTCTGAAGCCAAATGTCTGTGCCCGACCCCAGCTTTAAACCTGGGAGCTTGGAGAACCTAGAGGTGCCCCAGCCGGCTGCCCTGCCGCTCCTTCCCCTGAGCCTGGCTGGCGTTGCCCCCGCAGTGGCCTGTCTGTCCCAGCTTGGCCATGCAGCTCCCTTTGCGCACGGTGCCTGGCCTCTCCTGGCCGCCAGCTCCCGGGCTTCTGGCATGGTCCCTCCGTGGTCCTCTGTCATGGGTCCTTGTGCCACCCTCTGCCCCTCCGGGTCCTGAGGACCTGAGAGCAGAAACCACGCCTCCCTCTTTCCCCCAGGCCCGTTAACGCGTCTCCTGCACAGTCTGCTGGTGAATTACTCAGCGAGCTGACGTGTGTCAATGCGGAGTCCCCAACTCGCTCCAGACTGCATGGGGACCGCGTGGCCCGGGGAGTGAACCTGTCCCTGTGGGCGGGGGCGGCTGACTCCCCACACACCAGACATCACCTTCAAGGGTGTCATGCCCAGAGCCCCAAGACAGCTGGGAGGAGGGAGGCCAGGGCCGGACTTCCTGGACTCTAGATGGCATTAATAGTCCGTGATACCTATAATGACCTATTATTATTATTAGCCAGGCGTAAAACTTTTTTTTACAGAAATTGAGCTCAGGGATGTTCTATATCCCCAGCTTTTTTTATGTTTTATGTTGACACAGGGTCTCAATAAATTGCCCAGGCAGGACTCAAAGTAAATTGTGATCCTCCTGCTTCAGCCTCCTTCTGTGCTGTGATTACCAGAGTGTTAACCACTGTGCCTGCCCGGTAATCCCCTACTGATACTTTTTTTTTAATTTTTATTTTCATTAGTACATGTTTGCAGTGCATAATGAATTAATCCCGATACTAATTCAGCTACCTAATGAGTTTACTCTTGCGCATAACGAGTCTTGATCGATGACTTTGTCCATTTGTTTATCTCCGCGGCTCACGACTGTTTTGTTGAATCTGCTGGGTGCGTCGCACAGAGGAAGAGACTTTCGCGCCATGACACAGCAACAGCCCTGGAGCCCCGCTTTGTCGGGAGGGGGAGAAGCCAGGACTGAGCGGGGAGGTGGCTCCCCAGGGTCACGCAGCTGGCGAGGGGCGGAGATGAGATTTGACAGGATCAGGACCTCCGAGGAGGCTGGGCTGTGTCCGGCAGAGTGAGGGGCAGGGGAGGCACTTTTCAGCCAAGTCCTGCGCCCCAGAGTTTGCAGGGTGAGCGAGAAGCATGAACACAGATGTCCAGCTTCCTAAAGCCACCGCTGCAGCGGGCCAGGCCTGTGGGCACCAGAGACTCAAGGGCCCTTAGCTCCCGCCTTCCCTTCTGCACTGGTGACAGGGTGGGCAGTGAGCCCTGCGGTGACTGTGGCCTTCCCCGCACCCCTCCTGTCCCCGCCCCCTCCTGTCCCCGCTCTCTCCTGTCCCGGCCCTCTCTTGTCCCCGCCCCCTCCTGTCCCCGCCCCCCGCCTCTCTCTCTGCCCCAGCGACCACTAACTTCAGGAATCCTGGCTGACCACAAAGTGGGCGGCTCCCTCTCCTAAAGAGGGTGCTGTGGTTTATGAGTGCTCAGTTTGTGCATTTTCAGAGTCGCCTGGTGGCCAGGGAGCCCTGCGCTGCCCTGACTCGACCTCCACACCCAGCCAGCCCTCCGGCGGGCTCTGGTCTGCTGAGGAGGCCATCGCGCTGGGCAGGTGTGGGGCCGAATCCAAGGGGCACAAAAGTGGACTGGCTCGTTCTCTCTCTCCCTCCCTCCCTTTCCCTCTCCGCTACCCTGCTCCCTCCATCTCCCTCTCTCTCCCTCTCTCATAACACGAGACCCCACCTCCTGGGCCAGTGGGAGTCCCAGGCAATAAGCAAAAAGATGGAAATATGCGTGCAGATAGCGATTGTGCAGTATCAGGTAGAATCATGCTATAAAATAAAGACAGAGGTGCTTGAGGCAGCACATATACTAAATTGATAAAAGAGAGTCTGGGAGCCAGGCGTAGTGGTGCACCTCTATAATCCCAACACTAGGGAGGCTGAGGCAGGAAGATTCCCCAGAGTTCAAGGCCAGCCTGGGCTACATGATGAGCCAGGTGATGGCCTAGCAGAGGCCAAATGAAGGACCTCATCTCTCCATCACTTCTCTCTGCTGCTGGACACGATTCCAGCCCATCCCGAGTGTCTGGACGTAGTAGGTTCATCATGTGACTGGACCAGTGGTCAGCTTCGCAGATGCCCCCCCCCACACCGCTGTAGAGGGCAACTCTCCTTAGCATCATCTTAGCTGATCTGGACAGACAGGACGGGCATTTGTCACTCACCTCAGGCCTCCTCCCTGGGGGACCCACCAGCAGTGATGGGTATCGTGTCCTCTGACGGGCCGCCTGAGCCGGAACTGTTGTCAGAATCCCTCTGCTGCTCAGTGGTAAAGGACCATGACATACATAAAAAGACAACCAAACAGGGGACCCCAGAAGCCTGCTGTGGAGAGAATGCGTGGAGGACAGGTCTCCCCACTTCTGCAGCCTGTGCCAGTGCCAGAAAGCAGCGTCTCTGCTCTGGGTGTCAGTCTGTCCATCTGTGCAATGGGAATGTGGCCTTTGCTATGGTGATTGGAAGCATCGGGGCCTTTGAAGGTCAGGAGTGCTTCAGATGAGCAGAGTTACTATGAATAGCAAGTCTCCTGCAGCAGGTAAAGAGTACACTAACCGCACAAGGGCTTGGAAGAATAGTTGAGGAAACCAGAACCTTAGCACTTGAGCTACATCCCCAGCCTTTAAAAAAAATTTTTTTTTGTAGGGGGTCTTTTTTTGAGGCAGGGTTTTACTATATGGTTCAGCCTGGCTTTCAACTCAGTTTGTAGCACAGGCTGGTCTCAAACTCTCAGCAATCCTCCTGCCTCAGCCTCACAATTGCTGGGATTACAGGCGTATGCCGCCGTGCCCAGTTTTTATTTTTTATTTTGAGACCGGGTCTTGCTAAGTCACTTAGTTGCCTAGCCTGGACTTGAACTTAGGATCCTCCTGCCTCAGCCTCCCAGAGTGCTGGGATGACAGGTGTGCACCATCACACTTGGCTCAAACTTTTGCTTACTGTATGCATTCTGCAAATCCTATTGCTGCCTATGAATCAGTGGTCACCTGGGAAGAAAAATCCAGGGCACATGTATTGGTCAATGACAGTGTCTCGTATGTGATGGGCTCTCCTAGTGTCAGCTGCTACTGTCCCGTGCACAGCTAGCAGGTGGCGCAGCAGTCAGACAGTCTGCTGTCCCTCGAGTGCCCTGCCTTATTGGTCAACATCTTGAACATCGTCCTTGTCATATTTACCATTCCCTGGTTCCTGGTCCTTCAGACAGCATGGTGGCCTTTGGGAGGCCACAGAATTCCCCCAGGAGACAAAAGGACTCGAATCATGCTCATCGGGGTCCCCAGGGAAACACCCCACACACCTGTCCCCTCCCCTCACCCAGCTGTGTGCTCCGCAACCCGCAGCCCAGCCACGGCACCGACCGGGCAAGGTGAGAAATTGAGAGTAGTCGCTGCCGGAAAAGAAAGCAACTTGGACCGAGCTGTGACAGCCATGCACACGGCTGAAGTCCCCTCCATCTCACGGAGCGGGGTGCAGATCAGCGTGGGGGTTGTCTCATTGTCACAGTGACTCCATGTGAGTGGCTCACAGCCCTGGGCCGCCCCTTCCCGGCCTGCTGTCCCCCGTCTTCGCCGCTCTGCACCCCCTCCCCATCAGGCCGCCTGCCTCGTTTCCCACCCATCAACATCCTGTCCCACCTCGTGACCCTGTGTCAAATCCTCTTTCCTCCGGGGACCCCTTCCCCGCCCCTGTCCTGAGCTGCCCACGACCACGCCTGGCCTGGCCAGGGCCGCCCAGCATGCCTGCACTCTGCTGGTCCCCGGTAAAGGCCACCAAGCTGACCCCAAGCACTCATGGGCTTCGGGCCCTGGCTTTCCAGAAGGAGACCAGGTGCCGGACAATCAGTGCAGCGTGCCCGGTGGGTTGGGAACAGCGACTTTTACCCACTCCTGTCACCGGCTAGCAAGGGTCTGTACTTTTCAAATGAAAATTGAACCTGAAGCACAAATTTACAAGGGGGAGAAGCTTGACTTGGAAAATTTGAGGGAAGAGAGGAAAGGACTCCAGCCTAGGCAACTGGAGGAAACACACTTGGTTCAGGGGTTCAGACCGGCTCACCCCCAAAGGCAGGAGGCCAGCTTTGCAAGGTGGCCTAGGGTCGCGTTGGTCGTGATTATCTCAGCCCTGGTGTCACAACTCTGGAATCCTTACGGCTGAGGGACGGTTTCCTTTCCAGGAAAGGACCGTCTCTGTCGGTGGGGGTCTCAGGCATGCGGGCTCTGCCTTCCCTGGAGTCCAGGTGGTGACAGGTTCGGGACAGTGGCTGGGTGAGGCTGGATGTCCCCGTCAACCTCCTATCTCAGTGTCCTCAGCCTTGAAGCAGCAGGAGCAAGGGTCCAGGGTTCTCCCAGTCCCTTGTCACTGGGACGATGTCTGTCTATTGTCACAGCCGGGCCCAGGGTGCAGCCTGGCCTCTGCTTCCTATGCTGTCTCCTCGGTAGGGTCTGTGGGGCCCCACAGGAAGATCCCTTTTTTTTTTTTTTTTTTTTTAAGATACTGGGGATCAAACTCACAACCTCATGCCTAGCTTACGCGACTGAGCTAAATCCCTAGCCCTATTATTTGAGACAGGGTCTCACTATGCAGTTCAGGCTGGCCTTGAACTCATTTTGTAGCCCAGGCTGTTCTGGAACTCACAAAGATCCTCCTGCCTCAGCCTCCCGAGTGCTGGGATTAAAGGTGTGCGCCACCACGCCTGGCTCCAACAGGAAGTTTCTTAAGACCCTTAGACTGCGTCCTCGAGGGGCCGTCATAGTGCTAGGCCTTGTGGCTGTCTGGTGACAATGGGGAGAAGGAACGACTTTATAGTAAACCAAGAAATGTCTCAGTGCACGCTCTCCAAGGACTCCCAGACTCAGATAAATAAAGCACAGCTGCAGGAAGAGACTGCGCTTCCCCATGCTCTGCCTCCCTTAGTGCTTCATCTTTGGTCCTTAGTGGGAACCCACGAAAAACACGGCAGCCGTGGAGCTTGCTGTGGATACGAGGGGCCCGACAGCCCGCCAGGGTCCAACCCCAGCCCCTCTGAGACGTAGGACACCTTGAGCCTGCACAGGCCCAGCTTGGTCTCTGTCCCCCTTCGATCCCCAGCCCCAGTCTGAGATTTGAAAGGCAGTGGGGCAGTGAACGGGTCACAGCGGTCCCCTGGTGGGCCCATGATGTCCCTGCTGCCGATGAAAGGCTATTCCGAGGCGGCGATTCCTTTGTGCAGGACCCTGATTGATGAGGCTTAGGTAAATCGGGGGGATAAATGGGCTTTGGGGCTGAAGTTTCAAAGGCACGGAGACAGATCAGAGGGAACCGATCCTGTTAGAGCCAGGAGGGGGGTGACTGAGCGGGCCCAGCTTGCCCCCCGCAGAGCTGCCAGGGTCACTGAGGCACATTCATCCCAGAGATGGGGCGGCCACAGGCAGGGCTGGAGGTGGGCATGTGAGCTCCTGCGGTGACCCTGGAACAGAGGGCGGGCTGCCTCCCTCTCTGGGGGCCTCAGCCCCTTCTGAACATGACAGCACAGGTATAAACAAACTCGGCAAGCTGGGTGTGGTAGCGCATGCCTATAATCCCAGCACTTAGGAGACTGAGGCAGGAGGAGTTCCATGAGTAAGAGGCCAATTTGGGCTACATAGTGAGTTCAAGGCTAAGCTAAACTGCCTAGGGAGACCCTGTCTCAAAAAACTAAGATGAATAATAATAGAAAAGCTGAAGATGGTAACTTAGTTTGTGGGCCCTGAATTCAACACCACCATTACCCCCCTAACCAAAAAAAAAACAAAAACAAATGAAACTCCGTATTCTGGCTTCGTGTGCCCCCCGGGGCCATACTGTTCACTGTGCCCTGTGAGACACAAGCCAGATGTCACCCTGGGCGGAGGGCTGGGGCAGTCACCCATCCACACCTGACCTTGGCTCCTTGGCCTTTAGACCAGCGCTCCTTAAGGCTTGTGCCTGCGATCAACTGAGGTGGCATCTGTGAAGCATCCGACGCGGGTCCCCCTTCCACGTGTGGCCCATGGGTCCCTGCAGTGCTGCGGCATCGCACGTCCCCAGCAGTGCCGGGATGCCGTCCCTGACTTGATCCATCTGACGCTGGTGCCTTCCCATCTCCCGTCTCCTACTCCGCATGATGAAGTCCCCTAGCGCTGCACCGGGTACCAAAGCAAGGCCTCCGCGCCCGGCCACTTCACCCCTCTGCTGGGACGCAGGGAGCTGCTGCGAAGGACTTGCTGGGGCTTCTAATGCTCCTCCCACCAGCCTTGTGCCCCAGACACCGCCTGCTCCTGCAACAGCTCCCTCATTTCCCATTTCCTTATCCACACCTCAAAGCAACTCTGGGCGTCTCAGCCCCCTCACACATAGTAGGGACTCCAACTGTTTGATGAATGAATAAATAACCTCTCACCACCCAAAAGTTGATGTGGCAGAACGGACCGCAGGGCAGGTGCGGCGGTTTCTGGAGCCTTTTTGGGTGTGGGAGTTGGGTGTGGGTGCTACGGATAGTCCCCATGCACAGATCAGCCCCACAGCAAGGAATTTTCTGTCCCTAACGGTGGCCTAGGCCAAGGTTGAGAAATGCTGATGTCGTGACTTCAAGGCACCTCAGTCTTCGAAGCTGGAGAATGGGGTGATAATCCCTCCTCCCATCTATGAGCACAGCTGGTTCCCGGTGGGCGCTCCGGGTCGGGCTTTGGTGCCGGCCTGTGCACCCTACTCGGTCCCCACCCCTAGGACCCTAGAGGTCGGGTAGGTGCAACCTCCAAGACAGCGCCAGGAGTCGCAGCCTCCTCCGAGTCTCGCGAGATCCAATCGTGTGCGTAAATAACGCCGAGGAAGTAGCCAGTCTAATAAATAGATCCCGGCGAGCTAGTGGCGCATCGGTAGAATCCTGTGTCGTCAGCAGCTTCCGGCGTGGGGACTGTGTCAGGAGATTCCGGGTTTTGATCTGTGGCACCTCGGTCTGTTAATATTTAATTCCGGCCGTCTGCGCGGTGGCAAAATAGGGACGTGCGCAGTCACCCAGCTCAGAGCCCGGGTAATCACCTCGCGTTTGTCTTTCCCACAAACACAAACTCACCTCCCACCCCGGCCTCTCTGGCCCATTTCTCAAGAGGGGACGTTTAGCACCAGGGTATAGAATTGCACTGTATTGGCACCGGAAGAGATCCCAGCATTTACTTACCAGTGTTTCTGAATGGGGACCCCCCACCCCAAGAATTTGGGGAACCTTGCATGCATGAATGGCACTGGTCATTTGTGACAACCTAAATGCCTTCCCGTATTTCCAGATGTCTTCTTGAGAAGGGTCACCTGCTCTGAGCTAAAACCACCAATCCAAAGCTGTCATTTTATAGGTGTGAAAACAGGAGCCCAGAGAGGGTGTGGGGCTACAAAGATTGCACAGCATTGGCCCTGATGCACCCACAGATTCTCCTTCAGAACTGTAGCTCAGGCCTGGAAAAAGTGGAAGGGCTCAGCCACCAAGAACTTGGCGATGCTTTTATTGGGGTGTGTCACTTGACAAATGGCCTGGCTCCCCGTGAAGTCACTTTATTTATCAGTTGGAGCCGTTTCAGACAGCAGCCGTTCCATCTCTGCCTCCACGCCTGCTGCTTTATGGACTCTGGGGCTGTCCAACTTTATGGAATCCACGGCTGTCAGCACCTCCTGCTACTTTACAGGAGGAGGATGAGGGCTGTGGACCACTTCCGGGGGCCGGGAGCCGGGAGCTGGGCTGGCCAGGGCCCCGAGAGCGCTGCAGACCGCGCTTTCTGTGCCCAGTCGTGGGCTGTGCAGGAGCAGGGGCAGCAAAGGTGATCACAATGTGAGGTCACAGCCCAACACCCCTCTGCCCCACCCAGGTGACTCTAGGGCCAATGGAAGAGGCTGGACACAAGACACCCAAATTAACAACGTTGAAGTGGTGACAGACTAAAGAAAACAAAAAATGACCCAATAATTGTTCCTAATAAAGAAAAGTCAATAAAGGCACAAAAACATGCTAGCCGGCCTAAGGTACAGTGCCCACCAACACACAATTTTTTTTTATTTGTGCTTTTAATAAATGATCCTCAAGCCAGGGGTGATGACCCACACTTGTAGTTTCAGCTACTTGGGAGGCAGAGGCAGGAGGACTGTAAATTCGAGGCCAGCCTAGGCAACTTAGCTAGACCCTGTCTCAAAGTAAAATTTTAAAGAGGCTGGTGGTGTAGCTTGGTGGTGGAGCACTTGCCTAGCATGTGCAAGGTCCTGAGTTCAATCCCTAGTAGCATAATAAAAATAATCCTCAAAAAGATACACATGGGCGGGGCGTATAGTTCAGTGATAAAGCACTCGTCTGCCAAGTGTGAGGTCTGGTTTTGATCTCCAGCACTGGAAAAAAAAATGTCCTTCTATGCCAGTGTTCACGGCAACATTAATCACACTATCCAGAGGTGAAAACAACCCATGCGTCCACCAATAGAGGAATGGGCAGGCAAAATGTCCCAGTGTTGTAGTCGTACAGTGGAATATACTACTGTGTCATGAAAAGGACTGAACTACTGACACATGCTACAACGTGAATAAACCTTAAAAACATTATGCTAAATGAAATGAGCCAGACGCAAAAGACTGATAGGGTATGGTTCCACTTGTATGAAGTATCTAGGACAGTCAAATCCAGGAAGAAAGAAGGTTGAAGTTTTCTAGTAGCTAAGGGGTAGAAGCAGAGAGTTGCTGATTAAAAGGGTAGGAGTGTCTTTTGAGTGATAGAAAAGTTTGAAAATAGTGGTGTCATTGTATACATACTGTAAGTGTAATTAATGCTACTAAGTTGTACACTTAAAGTGAAAAATCCGTACTTTATATATTTTTAACATGATAGAAAAGAATTTTTTTTGTCTTTTTGAGACAGGGTCTCACTATGCAGTTGGGGCTAACCTTGAGCTCACTTTGTAGCCCAGGCTGGTCTCAAACTTGCAACAATCCTCCTGCCTCAGCCTCCTGAGTGCTGGGATTACAGGCGTGTGCTACCATGCCTGGCTGAAAAATTCTAACTTTTAAAGTTAGATTTTACTGATACATTTTAGATATACATAATGATCACATTCATCATAGAGAATTTGTACCTATACATGACATAACTTGGGTTTTTTCCCCATTCCTCTACCCTCCCTTTAACCCCTCCTCCTCTGAAAAATTCTAACAGAGCAATAAATAAGTTATCCTAACTGAAGAGAATAAAGTGACGGGTGTTATGGTTTGTGTCTAGATATCTCCCCAAAGCCTCACGCGGTCCTAGGCGGGGTTTTTTGGAAGCAGCTGGATCTAAAGTGTGGTGCTGGGGTCAAGGATGTGGTGCTGGGGTTGATTCATGGTGCGATGCTAGGATTAAGGGGTGAGGACAGATAGCCCGCATAACATATAAGGGACAGAAAGAGCTGTAGTCACAGCTCATGTTGTCACTCGCTCTGTCTTGGAGCCAGCCGATTATGGGCTGAAACTTCCACAAACTGAGCTAACTAAACCTTTCCTCCTCTAACTTTGGGTGTCAGGTATTTTGCCTCAGCACTGAGAAAAAGTAACTAAGACCACGGGAAATAGCATCCGTCAGGGAAAACTGGGACCCATGAACCCGTGCCTGCGTAAGGTGGTTTGGAAAGTGACCCTCTGCCCTCCCCCCCACCCCCCGCCGGGAGGTCTGGGGTGGCTGTCGTCCCTCACAACCCACACTCCCATCCAGGCCAGGCACACCCAGCAAGACAGTAGATTCCCATTTGCTTCCTCGCTGTGTGGCCTAGGACAAGTCATTTACCCTCTCTGAGCCTCTCTTCCATATGTGCAAGACAGGAATAACAATAGATAGCATCAGCCACAATCACCGAGAAGACCTGTTTCCCAGCTTTCACTGCGGCCTGGTGTTAGTAAATGCAGCATGAACGGTAGTCACATATCAGAAGGCGTGTCCCTGCTGAAGTCCATGCTGGGGAGCAGAGTGTCGCACTCTGGGGACCAGGAACACAGGCCTGGGGCCCAGAGCCGCAGGGTCAGCAGCGAAGGGGCTGAGCTGCCCAGCTGCACACTTGTGGGTGTCCTTTGAGCCCTCAGTAGCTTCCCAGGGAAATAGGTCCACTTGAAAAATCAGCTGAAGCCAAATGTAATTAGGAAAGAGACCGCGTGGCAGCAAAACAAACAAAATACAAAATAAAATTGCGGGAGGGGTGACAACTGTCCCAGGCCAGATTGGACAGCACCTGTGGAGGACTGCGGAGCCCGGCTGTAATTCTCATGATGCTGATATTCATTCGCCTTCTGCAGGGGAAATAACTGACTTACTGCCTCATTTCTCTGTCATTGCCGGCGAATGCAGTGTTGCTAAGTGAATTTTCTAAATAACTGAAGTTTATCCCTGCAATCTCTAACATTTTCTCCCCATTTAATCACTCTGGGGAGAGATTTCTCCGGACTGGATTACACACCTCCCTGCTCCCCTAATCGGAATCGTCTAAATTGAGTGTCACCTTTTCCTGTCACTTTCCACGCCAGGGGCTGTTGGCCCTTATATTAATGGCTCTGTGAAGCTTTACTTTTTGTCAGTTGACAAATGTTTTGTGTTCATTGCTGTAGTTTCTCACTGCCCCTACTTTTAGGGACCTCGTTAAATATGCTGGTGCAAGCACACACACACATGCACACACACCTGGTGAGAAACCAGCGTGTCGGGCCCAGGTAGCAGTGTTTGCCTGTGACCCGCTTCTGACAGCAGCGGGGCGGACATCGGCAGGAGAAGGTGCCGGGTGCACGGGAGAATTAGCGCAGGACTTTGTGACAGCATTCTGCCTCCCTAAGCAGACGCGTGGTTTTGCGTCCTCCAGGTTTGGGCTGTGCTGGGCAGAGCGGAGCTCACCTGGTCCTCGGAGCAGAACCAGAGGCCCTGGGAGCTCCCAGGACAAACTGGTCTTGCGCTCCAGCCATTCAGTTCGAGGCAGTGACCGTGGCCCAGTGAACGAAGGGAATTTCTTGCTCTGGATTCTGAGGCCACTGACAGTGATGAGCAGAGAGGAAGTGGTAGTTTCTGTGGTGTCCCCGGCCTTGTGCATTGCAGCTGCTGTCCTGTCCCTAGTGCCACCTCTAAGGTCCTCTTCAGCTTATCCTCCAGTGTGTGCTCCATTTACCTGCAGGGGGGAACCAGAAACAGAAGATCTGGACCTGCCCTTGGTATGACCTTGAACAGTCACTTAGCCTCTCTCGCCCCTTTATCTCCCCATCTGGAAAATAGGGGAAATAATAAAACCAAAATCGCTGAGTTGTACAGATTCTAAGATAGTGTCTGGCATCCCAAACATGGTTGCCATTACAATGGAGTCATCTCATATGTACAGTAAACTTATGTCAATCCACCCCATGAATTTGGCAACAAAGAAAAGATAGAGAAATGCCACAGCCAGGTGCAGTAGTACACACTTGTAATCCCAGCACTCAGGAGGCTGAAACAGCAGGATCCCTTTGTGTTTGAGGTCATCCTGGGCTACACAGTGAGTTCAAGTCCAGCCTAAGCTACATAGTGAGATCCTGTCTAAAACAAACAAAAATACTGCCATGGGTAATTCTTCCAGTCTTTCCACTCCCTGGGTCTGTGTCCCGGAGAGAGGGTGGGATGGGAGACCTGGGCTGCTCCTTAGTGGCTCTGTCCCATAGCCGCTGTCGGTGTGAGTGGGAATTGTCACTAGAAGGGGACTTGGTTTCTGCCTAAGATACCAGGTGGGAAATGTAGGGTGTAGATCACTCATAACTTGGCCGCTCCATTTGTTGTGTGAATATTTGGGGCACAGATGAAGAAGAGAGGGACCAAGATAGACTGATGGGGAATGCGGGGCCTTGGTGGTTCTGTTTGTTAAAGGATGATAGACAGACTCTGTGACATTGACCGCTTGACCCTAGTAAGCTAGTGGGAAGGACATGAGAGCAGTGAACCAATGGAGCAATCCTTCCACTAACCCTTTAGCCCCTAATATCCCATGGCCTCATTGGCCACACTGAACCTTACTCTGTCCTACTTGCACAGCAGTGGAGCACCTCTGTGCCTTTGGTCATACCGAGCCTACCCTGGTGCCATCTTCCCTGTCCCATTCCCTATGTTTCAGTCACTTCCCCATCACTAGGACAGAATACTCAACACCCACAATGTAAAGGAGGAGAGGTTTATTTTGGCTTACTGTATTTAGTGGGGTCAGTCCATGGTCAGCTGGCTCCAAGGTAGAAATAGTATGGGGGAAGAGCCAGGCAGAGGACAGCTGTTTATCCCATGCACCCAGGAAGCAGAGACAAAAAAGGGAGGAACTGGGGACAAGAATATACTTTTCCAGGGATAAACTCACTGAGGAGTACAGCACCCCAGGGATCCAACACCTTCCAAACACACGTGACCTG
>RJWM01005248.1:0-78859 GCA_004363535.1 Dasyprocta punctata | reverse complement strand
GTTGTGACCCCCGCGTTTGCACGCAGCGGGAGAGGCGCCGAGGGGAGCGGGGGACCTCCAAGGTGCCCGAAGCTGCCCCGGGAAGTGAGGCCTCTGCCAGGGTCCGCCGCTGCGCCTCTGGGTGCTGGTGGAAGAGCTGACCCAGCCACAGCGCCCATCCGGCCACCCCCGCCGCCTCCACCAGGGGAGGCGTGATGCAGACCCGGGGCGTTCCCAGGCAAGCCCGGAGTCGCTTCAGCCCCGCCGGTCCTCTCTGTTGCAGGCTGCGACAGCGACCACTGGGGCCCCCACTGCAGCAACCGGTGCCAGTGCCAGAACGGCGCCCTGTGCAACCCCATCACTGGCGCCTGCGTGTGCGCCGCCGGCTTCCGCGGGTGGCGCTGCGAGGAACTCTGCGCGCCTGGCACCCACGGCAAGGGCTGCCAGCTGCCCTGCCAGTGTCACCATGGCGCCAGCTGCGACCCCCGCACGGGCGAATGCCTCTGCGCGCCCGGCTACACTGGCGTCTAGTGAGTACCGCGGGGGCGGGAATGGGGGCGTGGTTAGGGGTGGGAATGGGCGTGGTTAGGGGAGGGGCCTGAGGACGAAAGGGGCGGACCAATGGAGGGGCGGGGCAGAGTCGTTGAAGCGATGAAGGGACAGGACTGGGAGGAAAGGGAAGCGACTGGAAAGGGATAGGCGGGGCGATAGTGGGAAGGGGCGGGGCCTATCTTTCTGTGGTTCTGAGTTCTAGAGCCGGGTAGGGTGTTGGGAGCAGAAGGAAGGGCTACTGGGTAGTCCTGACTGTGACACAAGTACCCTGGCCCCAAGTCCAGTAGATTCTAAGTACCCAGGTCTCACCCACGTGGGTCTCTGGTCCTGCAGTGACTGGTCCCACCAGAGACTACGTGAGTAACCCCCTAGCAGAAGAGCTCATCAAACACCTCCCGAGGGCCTTCCTGGTGACAGCCTCTGCCCCCACCCCAAGTTAGCAGCGCGGATTTCTCTTAACTCCTGCTTCTGCACACCTGGGTCTGGGTGGACCCTTCCCTGCCGTGTGGTGGTGAGAGCCTAGGACAAACATCGTGCACGCACTGGCACACTTAACTGTGCCTGTTCCGTTCTTCCTTTCTGTCCTTGGACCCCAACACCCCTCACCCTAACTCCCTGGAGAGTCCCCACCGACCGGGGACCTCCAAGGCTGCTCAGTTGAGGCCCTCTCCTCTCCCGGGCGTGGTCGAAAGGGTCTGCAGGCTGTCCAGCAGCCCCAGATCCCAAAGCAGCAGTCGAGGACTCTGACCGCAGGGATCTCCTGCATGGAGGGCATCGCTTCTCCAGCACTTGCTCCAAGACCCTTTGAGCTGGAGGCCAGGCCATTGGAGAAGACCCAGGCTAAGAGCCCGTGGCTGCCTTCCCAGTGCAGTTAGAAACACAGGAGCTGAGCCTCGCCCTCCCCTTCACTCGGCTGTAAACGCCATGCCACCCTGATGATTTTCCAGGCTTAAACTAGGAGGTCGCACAGATTGCTGACATCAGAGTGCAGTGGTGGGCGGCACATCGGGTCAGTGATGTCTGACCCTATAAAAACTGGAAGCCTGCGTTACCGAGCCCCCTTTTTCCCTTCGCACTGAGTTCCTTTTCCCCTTCACCCACTTTTTTCCTTCTCCCTTCTGCCTGTTCCTGCTGCAGTCCTGTGATCTTCTGTAAATGTAGCTACTTATGACTTGCGGGGTGTGCGCTTGGCAATCCTTTCCCTGTCCTACACAAGAACCTGGACTATTTTGGGCCCACTCAACAGTAGCACTCCCAGGCCTCAGCAGTGCCCAGTCAGCACACATGGTAGCAGAGGGCCTGCCAGAGCCCTCGAGCCGCCTCTCTTCACACTGGAACCTTTAATCACACAGTGTTGGCCCAGGCACACTGCACGCTCAAGTATAACACCTGAACCCTGCTGCCCCCTTCTGGCAGGGGCTGGGACTGCAGTTCACGTTGATTCCAGGGGAGGCGGGGCTTCTTGGATCACCCATGCGAATGCTGCTGTGCCTAACACCCCTGCTTCTCCCTGCAGCTGCGAGGAGCTGTGCCCCCCTGGGAGCCACGGCGCTCACTGTGAGCTGCGCTGTCCCTGCCAGAATGGGGGCACCTGCCACCACATCACTGGCGAGTGTGCCTGCCCCCCAGGATGGACGGTAAGTGACTCCCCGGGGTCTGGGTGGGGCTTTGTAAGAGATCTGAGCATCCCTCATACATGCCCTTGAAAGGCTAAGTTCCTGTCCCACCTCGAGTACCCTCACTTATGGTCCCAGGCCAGCCTTGGTGCTGTGGACACAGCTTTGAACCCCAGGTCTTCTGTGTAAGTGCTGTGTGGCCTGCGGCAAATTACTTAACAAAGCCGGTGCAATGCAGTGAACCGGCCGTGGCCATGGGACCCTCACCTGAGAGCACCCGTGACCCGAGTGCCTGCGCATACCGAGGCAGTCTGCAATTGCTCGGGTTGTTCTGCTTTGTTTTGGGTCCTAGGGATTGAACCCAGGGCCTTTGCTCTGAGCTACATCCTCCACCCCTTTTTATCTTTTATTTTGAGACAAAGTCTTATATTAAGTCATCCAGGCTGGGCTTGCATTTAATGATCCTCCTGCTTCAGCCTCCCAGAGTGCTGGGATCGCAGGTGTCCCCCACCACACTGGGTTTATAATCACTTGTTTTATGTCCTGGATGACAGTCCCTGTAAGCCTCCTTTCAGCCGTCACCCTCCTCTGCCCCAGCCGCAGAGCCTTGAGGCCCCTGAGCTGGCTCTCCTGGGCTGCGCCCTGCCTCTCTGTCCCCGGCCACGTGAGCCATTTCAGGGGAACCCCGAGGCACAGGGGCAGCCTCCCCTGGGTGGAGGCCAGGGCCACTGTGCAGAAGCAGAATATTTCAGAAGGCCGGGGGTCACCAGGGCAGTGGGAAGCGGGCACAGCTACAGGCCTGGCAGGAAGTCTTGCAGCAGGAAAGGACCTTGTGGACCCAGCTGCACACGGTGGGGGCGTGGGGTGGGGGGTATCGGGTTAGGCGCTGCATTCGCAAATAACCCGTCAAGACACTGAGGTCTCCTTCCATATTCATAGCCAACCTTTTGGGTTCTCAGGTGTGAGGATGGGGCAGGGAGCCTCATAATTAGGACTCTGGCTCCCACATCACCGCCACTGCTCCATCTTAATTAATGTTCTGTACCGAGAGTCTAGTTAAGAGTTCACATAAAACAGCCCACCTATGATCCCAGCACTTGGGAGGCTGAGGCAGGAGGATCCCTGGCCCAGGCTATGTCATGAGTTACTAAAAAGCAAACCAACCAACCAACCAACAAACAAACAAAACAAGCCTCTCCTGGCTTGAAGAGAGTTGAACACTACTGATCTGTCCATACCTCCCTTTCTCAGAAGAGGAAGTTGAAGGCAGGGAGGGCTAGTGAGCTGCCCAAGGTGGAGTTAGAATCTGGGTCTCCAGAACCTTGAACCCCAGATCTTGGTGTCTGTCCCTGTCTGTCTATCTGTCTGCTTTGAGGCATGTAAAGGGTCACCTCTCCCAGCCTTGTCTGTCCCCTCCCCACCCCATCTGCCCTCTGGAGAGGCCCTTGCTCTTCAGCCAGGCTCCAGAGAGCCCTGTCGGGCGGCGAGCAGCGAGGTGGGATGGAGGTCGGGGGAGGGCAGCGGTGCAGCCCGCAGTGGAGGAGGGAGGGGAGGGGAGGCAGCCAGCACTTGGAAGCATTTTTTTTTCCTCCCTAACACAGTGAGAGGTTTGTTCTCCCAGATGACAGGAAACTCTGTCAATAGAAACCTTAGGATTTGAGGACTTTATGTTTTTAATTTTATTGCAGACAATTGCATTTCTATTTTTGACCAGCATTTAACTTGCAGATTTGCATGAATTATTAATACCCCTCATGCATGCAGAGTCACAGGGCAGTGAGGCTGCAGCATGGGTCTGAGGCTCCAGCCAGGGAGAACTGGGGCCAAGCGAGGCCCCAGGCAGAGGGGTCCCCGCCATCGCCTTCCATCGCGATCATCTGCATTGTCTAACTTTCCTGTTGGCTCCCCACGTTGTCCCACTCTGAGGCCTAGGAAATAAGATTGTTCATTCACACCTTGTGGCTCCCCAAGGCGTGCGACACTGCAGAGCTGGAACTCTGGCCCTGCAGGTCACCACCCCCAGAGGATGTCACTGGCCGCACCACTTAGCCCGGCCACCCTAAGCCCTTTCTAGGAGGGCAAAGCAGAAAGCCCAGCTGGGAATAGCTCAGTAGGAGAGGGCACTGGACACAGGTAGGAAGGAAGAGGGGGATGTGACCACCCCCACTGGGAGTTCCCAGTCCGATGGTGCAGGCTGGGTGGCGTGTGTACATGTATGTGCACACGCATGTATACACAGCCACACAGAGAGCGCCACGGAGACCCCACGAGTGTCCCAATCATAGACGCTCGGATTTGGGAAGCATCACTGTAGCGCTCCCCGCCAGGCCTGTGGTCATCATCTCCACAGCCCTGTGGGGGCCACTGTCCACTGAGGGCCTCTGGCAGCCGGGACAGCAGCCATCTGTGGCCTGTGTTCTAGTGCTTGGGGAGGCCATGCTGTCTCTCCAGGAGCCCCCAGATCCTTTGGCCATCTTGGCTCCTTCCTTTTATATCTTCTACTTGGCCACAGTCATCTTAAAGTGCGACTGGTTTCCAGATTCCAACCTTACCCTCTGGTCTCGCTGGTTCTGGGAACAGCAGGACTGTGGCCTCCTCCCGTGGCCAGCCTCCTAGATGCCCCTGCAGTCGGGGCCCGAGATTCCACTATAGTTGACCACATGCCCCAAGCAAAAGGCAGGTGCCCCTGTATACAGAGCTCAGGGCCACAGACCAGGAGGTGCAGACAGCAGAAAAATTGTTTCCTTGCGGTGCTGGAAGCTAAGGTCTGAGACCAGGGTGTCAGCAGGACTGATGTCTTCTGAGGCTTCTGTCCTCAGCTTGGAGGTGGGTGTTGTCTCTCTGTGTGTTCACACGGTCTTCCGTCTGTGTGTCCGTCTCAATCTCCTCTTCCTGCATGGACAGGAGTGAGATCGGATCATTGCCCGCCCATAAGAGCTTCCTCTACCTCCACCACCTCTGTAAAGGTGCTGCCTCCAACGTAGTTCCATGCTGATGGAGTTAGGGCTTCCATGTGGGGATTTTGAGGGGATGCAATTCAGCCCTTCTCAACTGGCGACGGAGCCTCTCCTAAGCTGACTTTCCTGCATGTGCTGTCACATGCTTGTCCCTAATCTTCCAAGTCCCAGGTCATACAGGGCTCCTAAGCTGCTGCTTTGTCAGTGTCGGCTCACTGAGATTCATGAAGTGCCCTTCGTTAGCACTGTAGCAGGTTCCTTCACCTCTGTAGTCTCAGTTCATCTTGACAGCATCTGAGAGCCCAGGGGTTGCCATTCCCATTCTATAGATGGGAAAACCGAGTCTCGAAATGACCTCCCTGATTATGCTAGCTCAGCCATCTGGGACTTGAGCCCACGTCCTGTCTTTGAGTCAAGCATTCTTCCCACCACTCAAGGCTTCAAAACTTGTAAGGAATCCAATTCTTTCAGGCCCCAGGAGCTCAAGCCAGAGAGGTCTAGAGCTTTAGGCACCCTGGGTGTCTGCGGTTTGGGAATCCTGCAGGAGGAGCTGCGAAGGCACTGGTTGGGAGCATTTGGCATGCCACACACTCCTAGAGCTCATGGGATTCAGGGGAAATGACCCCTGACTCCCGCGGACACACTGATCCCCCTCTGCTGGCCGCCGCCTCTGCCCTCCATCCTCCCTTCTCCTCCCACCCCTCCTCTCGGAGCCTCGCAGGCTGGCGCTTGTCTGCCTAATTCGTCACAACTCAATTAGACGCTTTAGGAGGCTGACTCTGGTCTGGCCGGCTTTTCCAGACTAAATGCACTTCGTCGGGGTTGATGATTATTGGTGCTTAATAATTACGTGTTGAACTAATTGATGAATTAATTAGAGGATCATCCTTGATCTCCATAAGAGAAACGATTCTTTCTGATGTGTGAGAGGCTGGACCGGTGGTAGCAGACAGAAGCAGGCTCAGATGTCTGCTCGGTAAAGACGTAAGATTCGTTCGCACAGGTTCTAAGTTACAGCAGCTAGTAACAAGGCGAATGCTGGAGGGAAGGGGGAAAGGGAAAAACCATCCCCGGCCACGCTCCCAAGTCACTGTAGACAAACACTGTGAAATGTTTTAGGTGGCCCTTCTGGGATAGCCCTCCATTTTTCTGTATTACATGCTTTCCTGCCACTTCCTGCCTTTTTCCTTTTGGACATTTGTTGATTCTATTGACTTCCTGCCAGAGAATAAGCTATAGCCCCACCGTAGGCACACACACGAACACAGCCAGGCCTTCCTCACCCTCCCAACGGAGCTACACTTCAGTTTTCGGTTGAATCATTTTTAATGTTTATGTTAATATGTCCAAGTATGTGCTGTTACTGATTTATTCCTACAGCTCTTGGACAGAAATCTAAAATTCTTCTCAGTAAGGTCTGACACATCACAGATCTCTCAGCTAGGTTTTGATTTTGCTCTGTCTTGGAGGCAATGCTCTCAGAAGCCTACGTGCTTCCGTTCTGATTCGAACTCTTTGCTTTCCAGGTCTGCTCTGTGGTTGTCATCTGGAACTTCCTTTCCCTGTCATTGTGAGGTTCTCTCTTCATTTGAGTTCCCTAGTCCCTGAGACCCAGGCTTTCTTTTTGCTTGGACAATTTTTTTTAGAAAAAATCCACCAGTCACTATCCAAGAAATATCCCTAGAAGGTTAATTTCTTGAGGCTGTTTGACTCTGTATTTAGCCCCCACTTGAATGTTAGTTTAGCTGGGTATAGAATTTGAAGTTGGAGGTGATTTTTTAGGCATTGCACCATTGTCTTCTGGTTTCTCATCCAGGAGTTTAAGAACTTTTGATCTTGATTTTCAGGTGTGACTATTTGTTTCTTTCTAAAAGTTTTGAGGGAGCCAGGCGTGGTGGCGCATGCCTTTAATCCCAGCACTTGGGAGGCTGAGGCAGGAGAACCTTTGTGAGTTCCAGGCCAGCCTGGGCTACAAAGTAAATTCAAGGCAGGTGAACTGCATAGTGAGACCCTGTCTCAAAAAAATAGGGCCAGGGATTTAGCTCAGTGGCTTAAGTGCCTGCCTGGCAGGTGCAAGGTTGTGAGTTCCATCTCCAGTACCAAAAAAAAAAAAAGCTTTGAGGATCATTTCTTTAGTCAGCTTTCTCAGCACTGAGATATAATAATACTCAACACCCGTGGCTTAAAGGAGGTGAGGTTTAATTTGCTCATTATTTCAGTCCATGGTCCACTGACTCCAAGGCAGACATCATGGCGGAAGGCTTGGGGGAGCAGGGTTGCTTAGTTCATGGTGACCAGGAAGCAGAGGAGGGGAAAAGAGCCAAGGAGGAAGGGGCGAGGGAGGCCCACCTCTGCGCCCTCAGACACACCTAGAAGTGTGCTATAGGAACCGAGTAGAAAGTACCCTAGCCACCACGTATGCCTGCAGATGGGTCTCTTCTGTTTCCGTTGATTTTCTTTTCCTCTCTCTCCTTCTTTGTTTTCTCCCTCTCTCTCTCCCTCTCCCTCCCTCTCTTCCTTCCTTTTTCTTTTCTTTTCTTTTCTTTTTTTTTTTTGTTTTGTTTTGTTTTTCTTGAACTAAATATACTCCAAGTCCTTTCTGTTCAAAGTCCAGTCTTTCAATCTTTTCATTCTGGGACTTGTTCTTTTATTGTATTTCTCATTAAATTTATCCACTTCCATTTTCCTTTGTTCCATAGTCTAGAAATCCTGTTGACTAGATATCAAATCACCCAGACTGGTCCTCTAATTTTATTATATTTTTCTATTGTATTCAGTTCTTTCTCTCCCTCTCTATTTCTACTACATAGGAAATTTATACTTACAGTTCTTCTGTTGCAATATTAAAATGTCTGCTGTCTTATTTTTGATCTCCAAGAACTCTTCTCATCCCTGGATACTCCTTTTATAGCACTCAGGGGGTTTTTTTGTTTGTTTGTTTTGGTTTGGTTTGATTTGGTTTTGGTATTGGGGGTCGAACTCATGACCTCGCACTTACCAGACAAGCACGTGAGCCACTGAGCTAAATCTGCGACCCTCGCGCTCAGTTCTTTCACGGAGGAAATATTTTCTGATAAGCAGCTACCTGAGGATAATTATGATAGGGAGTTTTTATTGTTTCGTTATTAATTATGACACAGGGTTATTCCTTTTCTTCTAAGTGTTCTTTGCTCCTGGCACAGTTTCTGTTTCCTCTGTGTCCCTCTGTCATTTGTTTCAGTCTTCATCTTACATGTGACATCCAGTTCCAAATGGTTCGTGATCTTTGGCCTTCTGTTCATGTGTCACAGTGACCCTGGGAGAAGCCAGCGGAAAGGCTTCAGGTGGAGGGCAGTGCCAGGCTGCTTCTTCTTCTTCTTCTTCTTCTTCTTCTCCTTCTCCTTCTCTTTCACCTTCTTCTTCTTCTTCCTCTTCTTTTTTTTTTTTTTTTTTTTTTGACACAGGGTCTCACTATGCAGTTCAAGTTGGCCTTGAGTTCACTATGTAGCCCAGGCTGGCCTTGAACTTGTGGCAACCCTCCTGCCTCAGCCTCCTGAGTAAATGGATTACCACCACACCCACCTAGTACCAGGCTTCTAGATGGATGGCACCTGTCACTGGGGATCACTTCTCCTGGGCTCAATAGTGTGCCCCAAAAGGGGTCCTCCAGCTTCCTGCCACACAAAGCACAGTCTGCAGGCAGCATTGTGGGGGTCAAGCAGGGAGGGGAACAGATGGGATTCCACCCTGCCTGGGCAGTGTCCCTGCATCCAAAGCCTGCTCGGTCAACCTCAGGAAAAGACACGGGAGGTTGCCTGGCCATTGGAAGTCAGGGCAGCGATCGAGGGTCTCGTCCCTGCTTTTGCCACCTCCGGTGCATCCTCTTTTGCTGCAGCCACCCCTCGGGCTTCAGAGGGTGCCAGCGCGCTGAGCCCTGAGGGTCGCCATCACCCAGCATCGCCATGGTTTCCCCGTGCCCTTTTTTGCAGAGAAAGCAGGAACCCCATCCCCGATGGCTCCTGCCTCTGCTGTCCCAGCTCCCAGCCCGCTCGTCTCTTGTCTCTGCTCCTTCTGTCCTGTAGGTTTGCGCCTCTTTCTCCCCTCTGCTCTCTCGTTAACCTGGTTTGGGGAGACGGTGGGGGGAGCGTGGGGCTCACACCAGCGCCAGGTGCCTTCCTCGTTCCGTTCAGCTCTTTAGCTTTGTTTTATCCAGCTGTACTCTTGGCTGTGTCCCTGGCAGGCAGGGAGGACAGAAATCAAGTCCTGCTCGTCTTTGTATCCTCGCAGCTGACCCAGCACCTGGTATACACAGCAGGCACTCACTAGAGGTGCGCAGAATGATTGCATGGGCAAACCAGCCTGTCCGCGTCTCTCCGATGAGGGCTTTGGAACCACGCTGTCCAGCTCTCCCCGCATTCACTGGGGCGATGCGGTGCACCCCGGGGCACAACAGCTCTGCCATTGCCAGGAGCACAGGGACTCAGTGTGGCATCACTGAGCACCGCCACGCGTGTCTTTCTGCCTCTGTTTCAGGGAGCAGTGTGTGCCCAGCCCTGCCCACCAGGGACCTTTGGCCAGAACTGCAGCCATGACTGTCCCTGCCACCACGGAGGACAGTGTGACCATGTGACCGGACAGTGCCACTGCACGGCTGGATACATGGGGGACAGGTAAGGATGGCAGGCTCAGAGCTGGAGGGAGGCGTTTGGCTCCTCCCCGCCTCTCTGCCACCTGGGTCTCTGCGGGGATGGGTAAGGAGGAGCTGCCACACTGCTGGCCTGGGGCCCTGTTTGACTCCTGAATTTTGTTACTTGGTCCAGATAAAATGGAGAGGAACATTGTTTGCTGTCTTACCGCCTCCCCTTCCTGGGTGATGTCAGGAAGCAGGGATCAAGGCTAAGGCAACCAATGACTCTCCAGCTCTGACTGATGAAGTCGAGGCTCCTGTCCCTGGAATCAGCCCCAAGCTGCAGTGCCATCCAGCAAAGCGCTGACCCGGGAGCTTTGTCCTGAAGTCTTAGAGGCCGGATCCGAACTCTTTGCCAGCCAGGGGTGGTCTCTAGGGGTCTTCCCAGCCCAGAGCCTGGGGTGTGTGTATTGGGACCCAGGACTGAAGCTCTGAGCCCAACCTCCCCCCGCACCATCACCCTGAGATATGGAAATGCTCAGGAGGAGCCCATGGGAACCAGAACCAGGAAGCCCCGAAACCAGCACAGGAACCCTGTTTACTTCTTTGTCTGAAAGCAGCTGCCCAGGGCTGCGGCCAGCTGGACCCGAACCCACGCACCCTGCCGCAGCGATGGCGAGCCCATGGCACGCGTGCCGCAGCCAGCTTTTCACATCATCAAAAGCTCTGTCTTCAGGTTTTTCTTTGAATGGATCACCTGATTTTTTTTTTTTTTTTCCTAAACCAAAACCTCAGTGTTCAGGTTTAATGGCAGCATTGGCACTTTGCAATGAACAAATGGGTTTTGGGTTACAGTTTGGCTCCTTGGTCTCTGAAAGGTTCCCCGTCACTGCCCTACCCCATTGGCTGTCCGCGTGCACTGTTGAGATGAACTAAAATAGTCCAGACGTGATCGTGTGGCAGAGAGAAATCCCCACAGCTAAGGGGTGCTCTCCTGGAAGCTTTGCCAGTCAGGTGTGGGAGGGGTCAGTCTGAGGGCCAGCTAGCATTTCAGTTGGCCGCCTAGACAGGCTGCCTAGAGTTTAATATTTTGTAAAATTGCCTCCATTAATTTCAGAGGTGACAGCTGCATGAAAGGCACCCCCAAATCATCAGCAGCATATTAGAGCCAAGCGGGTGTCATAACGCGGGGCTCCCCAGATAGGCAGAATCCAGTGCAGATTAAACCCAAGACATCACGAGGGCTTTGCGGCTCATTTTGTAATTTAATTGAGCAATGTATCTGGTTGTTAATGGTAATATCGGCCACGTTAGATTGATATGTTGCAAAGGACGGATGTTTAAGCAGAGAACTAATTCCTGCTGTGATTACCCTTCTGTTCCACGGGCCCCTTATTAGTGCGCTTTGTGTAAAATTCATTAGCAGTCATTGCTTGATCTCTAAATAAATAAGTTGTTTCAATTGTGAGGAGGGGAAAAAAAATAAAAAGCAGCTGATTATGTAAATAGATTAGGCTGTCACTAGGGCTAGGGTTTTTTTTCCCCTGAGGCCGTGGATCCAGTCACCCCCAAAATATAGGAGCATGGAGAATTAGCCTTTAAAGGAGCTGTGTCAGGGTGCTGCTGACCACTGGGTGGGAGGCCTCCTGCCAGGGACTCCTCCTGCCTTCCAGGCCGGTCTGGTGGTGACGCGCTGCCCTCGGCCACCCTCCTCTGCCTCAGTTTCCCTCTTTCCCCCCACGTCCCACTTCTTCCTCCTTCCATCCCCCTCCGGGCCTCCCGCTCCTCCTTTCCCCTGTGCCAGGCCTTGCAGGGCTTGGGAGCAGTGAGGTTCCCAGGACGACTCTCAGGGGCCACCTTGGCCACCGGCGGGCTCCGGGAGCCCCAGCAGGGCTCCACCTCCTCAGCGCCAAAGTCAGGGCAGCCAGAAGTTGTCCTGCTGCAGGAGCGTGTGACACAGGCCGCGAAGGGAGAGTGGCTGGGGCAGGGACGGTGGGACGGGGGCCAGGCCTGGAGCAACTGACTACAAGACTGTCTCTAGCCAGGGCCCAGGACCTGGGCATCCTGTCCCCGCTGCCATCGGTGCTGCTCTCCTCCTCCTCCTCAGCCTCAGAAGCTATGGAGGAGGCACCTGGGGACATCTCCGCCCAGGGGAGCACTCAGGGCCAGACCTGTGACTCTCCTCACCTCGCTGTCACTCCCCGCCCCTCCCCATCCTTCTCCTCCCCTCCCCTCCCCGTCACTCTCCCCGCTCCCTCTCACAGTGGTCTCAGGGCAGGAGGACAGGGAGGAGTCACAGTGTCCCCCAGGTGTAAGACGGCGAGGCTGCTGCCTGGCCCCAGCTGCCCCCATGCCGTGCAGTCAGTGGCTGCCCTCCCATGTCCATTGGGTGCGAGGCCGCCGAGCTCACTGGGCCTAGGCTGCCCCATCCGAGGGGAGGAACTCAGCTCCCCCGTTGCCTCTGACACAGAATAAAGCAGTGAGCACTGGATCCTTAGGCAGCATCTTTTATCCCCGCCCCTGCACACAGCACGGGAGAAAGGTGGCCCCGTGGCAGGGGCCGCCCGTGCTCCCCAGACCCACAGCCCTGAGTGACTGTCACAGTCATCCTCGCTGAGCTGTCCCAGCGGGCCTGAGGAGCTCTGTTTTGAGAACTGGAGGAAACAGTGTTGGTAAGAGGAATAGTGGCGGTCGCTTCCGAGCCGCAGCCGCGTGCCGGGTGCCTTTGTAACCCGTCCTCACGGGACCTCATTTGATTGTCACACAGCCCCAGAAGGCTTAGTTATCATTGCTATTTATGAGGAGGACGTGGGCGGCACAGCTTTAGGTCAGTTCTCCGTCACCCAAAGCACCGGGACACAGATGAACCCCAGAGCCCGCTCCCCGGTGTTTGGGATGTAGGGGGCACCCCAGGGTCCCCCTCACCTTGTCAGGGTCATGCACGGTGATGGTGGATTTGCGGCCCCTGTGGTCAGGGCTGAGACAGGCGGTCACCCACGGAGCACACTCAGGGTCGTGAGCCAGTCAGAGAAGCAGGGTGATTGTCCGGTGTCAGCCTCAGTGCCCGGATCGGGGGGCTCACAGGCTGGGGGGAGCCCCTGCACCACCCCAGGGAAGGGAAGCAGCCCCCATGGCTGAGTAAGGCGCCCTCTAGAATGCCAGAGTGCAAGGCCCAGCGGGTCCCAGGCGCTCCTTCCCCGAGGGAGGGGACACTTCGCTCCGTGTGACACAGAGGCTTAGGTCTGCCCCATAGTACCTAGAAATGAAATTGTCACCTCATCAACCCTAGGATGATGCTGACTGTGAGATGATCACTGCTTTAGATCCTGCTAAGAAGGAGTTTGGCTCAGTGACTTAAGTGCCTGTCTGGCAGGCTCGAGGTTGTGAGTTCAGTCACCAGTGCCGCAAAAAAAAAAAAAAAAAGAAGAAGAAGAAGAAGAAGAAGAAGAAAGCAGGCTGAGAATTAGACCCTGTGGTGCCGTCAGGAATAAGATGCATCTCATTTCAGAGACGCCGAAATGTATTTTAATTTTTTTTTAATTTTGGTACCAGAAATCAAACTCGCAGGACCTTGGGCTTTCTAGGCAGGCGCTGTGCCGCCAAGCTATGTCCCCAGCCTGAAACATACTTTTTTAACAGAAAGTTTATTGGTAACAGATCTAGAGTCTCAGTTGTTAGAAGAGGAGAAGGTTTGGAGACGCGCGGTGGTAATCACTGCGCAGCAGTGTGAATGTGTTTCGTTTAAAGCCGCTGAGCGGTGCGTGCAGTGGTGAAATGGGCCATTTTACATTGCCAGGTGTTTTTACCCTGTACGTTTGTATTGTCCTAGTCTGTTGATGTCACTGTGACCACATACCTGAGGTCAGACACTGTTGTTTAAAAAAAAAAAATTATTTCTCCAGTTTTCACTGTTCACGAGCCCGGGAGGCCAAGGGCAGGTCAGTGACATGGTGAGAATCTGGTCTGTTTCCAAAGTGGCGCCTTGACCTTGGCATCCCGAGCGATGGGAGGGACAGGAGGGCGGAGCAAAGGACCCTGCCAGTTCCCCCCGACACCCCACACAGGGGCACTAACCCGCTCCTAAAGGCAGAGCCCTCGTGACCTAATCATCCTCCCAAAACTAGCGCTTCCTAATGCTGCTCCACTGGGGGAACCATGGCACATGGGTTTTACCGCAGTTTTTAAAAACGGAAATGTAAGCCAGGCGTGGTGGCACATGCCTGTAATCCCAGCACTCGGGAGGCTGAGGCAGGAGGATCCTTGCAAGTTCAAGACCAGCCTGGGCTACAAGGTGAGCTCAAGGCCAGCCTGAACAGCATAGTGAGACCCTGTCTTTAAAAAAGACGAAACAATAAAGACAGAAATGTCCACGTGAGGTCTGGCATTGTGAAATGAGATCGCAGGCCCGGATAACAGTGTCCGGGGATTTGGACGAGGGCTGAGCTGTGCCGGAACACTTCCTGGGGGTGGAGGAGGGAAAGGCGAGGAGGGGTCCCCGCCCACCCCTCAGCCCGCTCTGCTCTCCCGCAGGTGCCAAGAGGAGTGCCCCCTGGGGACCTTCGGCTTCCAGTGCTCGCAGCGCTGTGACTGCCACAACGGAGGCCAGTGTTCGCCTGCCACGGGTGCCTGCCAGTGCGGCCCTGGCTACAAGGGCCCTCGCTGCCGGGAGCGGCTGTGCCCCGAGGGCCTGCACGGCCCAGGCTGCTCCCTGCCCTGCCCCTGTGACCCCGACAACACTGTGAGGTACGGCTGGCTGGGGACGGGGGACAAGATTGGGTGACGGGAGGTGGGCAGGGTGGCTGGGGCGTGGAGAGGGTTCTCGGGCCACGGCCACCCAGACAGCACAGAAAGGAGCCCAGAGTCCTCGGCTCCGGGTCCCTGCCCTCGCTTTGGTGTAAAGGAGGAGCCAGGGCCGCAGCGTCAGAGTCAGGCCCAAATGCCAGGTCTCCTGCCGCTGTCCTCCAGCCCAGCTGCCCGAGTGTCGCACTGGGCCTGGAGCCCACATTCAGGAGCAGGGCGGGAGTTTGTGGCCTGCAGAGCGTGGGGCAGCCCTGGTGCTTGGTCCTCCTCCTCGTGCTTGGCGTTTGACCAGAGACCAGGCCACGGGGCTGACACAGGGACTTGGACCACAGGGCGCCTGTGACAGCTGTCCAGCAGCCCCAGCAAGGTGGAGGGATGGGGGGGACAGAAGCGAATCCTTCACCAGGGACCTGGCAGTGACTGTTGCTGACGCAGCCTGGACGCAACCTGGACTTTGCCTCAGCCCCTCCTCCTGCGAGCAGACATCTTAGCAGGTGTCATGGCTCAGGCCGAAATGGTCCTTGGGCCCAGGAGCTGAGCAGCTGGGGCAGTGCAAGGTGGGGGTGGCAGTTCAGACTGTCCAGAGAGGCCCCTGAACCTGTATATGACCCACACATTCATTCGCTTGATCATTCATTCAACAAACACTGAATGTCTGCCACAAGAGGAATGAGGGAGGTTGTGCACACCTGGCCCTTGCGCACACCTGGCCCTCACACACCTGGCCCTTGTGCACACCTGGCCCTCACACACCTGGCCCTCGCGCACACCTGGCCCTCGCACACACCTGGCCCTCGCACACCGCGCAGCTGCCACGTGTTTCCCCGACTCCCAGCCTCCAGCAGTGGCGAGGCGCGGTGCTGTCTTCCGTCCTAGGAAGAGAAAAGAATTCTGTCAGTGGAAATGTGGCGTCACATGGATTGTGTGATGCACCCGTTATCAGAGGCGTGAAAATGTGGGGAAGAACCACATCTTGGAGCGGGTGACATATCCGTGGCCAGCTCTGCTGGGTCCCGACTTGCACTGGGGCTATGTGCAGGATGGACTGTAAAGGACTGCAGGGAAGGCTTCCTGGAGGAGGAGGTATCTGGGCTTGTTGGTAGGCAGGGTGAGAACTCCGTGGCTCCAAACATGAGGGACCCTGGTGACCGGTCCAGGGACCAGCAGCTGCTTCCCACTGCTTGAGAGTGGAGGACAGTGCCAGGGAAGATGGCAGTGAGCCCTGTAGGGACAGAACATGAGGCTGCGGCTGAAGAGCCCCTGCCACTGAGATCCGCACGGCCCCGCGCAGGAGAGCTATTGTTTTCCTCCGAGGCTGAGCAGCCGTGCCCTGCATAATTCATCCTCCCTCTGAAGGAGTCCTGGATGCATTATTAATCTGGAAGGACTCCCTCTTCTACATCGCTAATCTCATCCCATTCAATATTAATGATTATTTGCTTTCCTGTCTTTAACTCGAGTCGTGTTGCGGGGACAGGGGGGCGGTTGTGGCTCTTGGGCGCTGGGCTCTCGGTTGCTGGTCCGTCCGTCTCAGGCAGGCTCCCTGGAATGCACCTTCTTGCCTCGGGAGCTGCGTCCCCGCCCGGATCACATCTGGTCGCTTTGTCCACCTGGGTCGCAGCGGTCTTGGCGCTGTGGCCCCCGGCCCGGAGCAGGCCTTCAGGGAAGAGCCTCGCTGAGCGCCTGTGAGGAGTTCTGCCCGCCAGCCGACGCCTGCCCTAGTTTTGCTTTATTCCTATTTCTCCGCTTTGCGCTGGCACACTGCCCCAGTGACCGCGGCCCCGCGCACACGTTCTCCATTCGGCCTGGCTCTGGCTCTCTTGGCCTTGCCCCGTTCCTGTTTGGGGCAGGGCGCCCCTTCAATGTGGAGGGCTGCCCTGGGCACCACGGAATGCTTGGCAGCATCCCCAGTTTTGCCCACTACATGCAGGTAGCAGCCCCCTCCCCCACACCCAGGTGCTGGCCCCGGAAGTGTCCCCAGTCCTTGCCAGTGTGCAGTGGGGTGGGGGCGCAGGATAGAGGCGGAGAGCCTGTGGCCTGAGCTCTCAAGTGCTGCCCTTGGCGTTGTTCTGTGGACCCCAGAGAACAGCTGTGGACTGCCGGAGAGCCTCTGAGCCCCTCTAGAACCTTCTCTTGGGATCTAAGGACAGCAGAGACAACTCCACGCCCAGAAGCAGTTGTGCTGCAGGTTCTGGGTGAGGGCCTGGCCTCAGACCTCCTTCTGTCTATACTAACGGCCTGATTTGTGGGCTTCTCCTCCCTCTGCCCAGTCTGTCCATCCCTTTTCATCCAGCCAGTGGGGGAAAGGGCTCTTGTGGTTTGTCAAAATGAAGCTTCCGCTCAAGTCTCCAAGAGAGAAGCAGCCTCATGTGCCCCCGATTTCTGCAGAACTGGGCTTGCAAATCTGGAGCATGTTTCCCAGCAAGACAGGGTGACCCTGGCCAGAGGGAGGCCTGTGCACCCCGCCTGGCCTCTCTGCTCCTGCCCGCTCCCACCCCTACCCCGCCAAGCCGCTTTGCCTGCGCAGGAGGCAAACCAGTGAGCTCTCCAACGCTTCAGCCCCCATCGACTCCTCGACGCCGACTGACGCACACAGAGGAGCCACCCTGCCTCAGACAGGACTCACCTTGAGGACGCACGCCTGCCTGCTGTCAGACTTTTCAGTGTGCCTTCCACAATTGGATTGTCACAGACGAGTTCCAGTCACCGTGATCGTGTATTACCTTTGAAAGATTTGATTTAGCCAGCAGATGCCGCATTGATAGGAATCTCAGAGTGGCCAAAAGAAGGGCAGAAAAATCCACTCTGAAAAGATCCCTGCATTGTGTGGCTTTCAGCTCCTATTACCTTGTGATTAATCTGTGTCTGCTGAGATAGGAGAAACGGGCAGGCAGAGGGAACCCAAGCAGCTTAGAGACCAGTGATGATGACACTTGCCTGAGTCTTGGCAGCAGTGCCCGGCCCACTGTATGACCCCAGGGACCAGGACCTGCACTGGTGGGGAGGCGCACATGTGCCCCTCTGCTGAGGTCAGAGGTGCTGAGTGTAGGGACCACAGTTCTCAGTGACAACACCCACCAGCCACCACTCCCATCCTCTGGTTTTTGTCTTTTTATTTATTTTATTTTGTTTTGTTTTGTTTTGAGACAGAGTCTCTCTATGTCATCCAGGCTGGTCTTGAACGCGTGTCAATCCTCCTGCCTCAGCCTCCCAAGTGCTGGGATTACAGGCATGTGCCACCACTCCCAGTTGCAGATTTGGGTTTGAGCCTTCCAGTTCTCAGAGTAAAAATAATACAAATCAGCACCCAGACCCCCTCCTCCCCATCCCGAAGCAGCCAAAGATGGCTTTGGAGATTGAAAGCAGTAAATCTGAATTCTCAGGAGTCCATCTGGCTGGTTTCTCTCAGGCAGGGCGGCAGCAGTGGAATCCAGCCTGATGGCTCCGGGGCAGAGATAGCACCGCTCTGTGCTGGTGGCAAGGGCAGAAAGGTGCCTGCGACCTTGGGAGACTCCAGGGCTGGACAGAACCGACAGCTACAGCCAGGACCTGCCGGGCCATTCCTGGTCGCTCTGACCCTAACCCTCAACCCCAGAGGAGGCCCAGAGAGTTGGGCCCGAGGAAGCTGAGCCTCGGGGCTTGGCCCAGAGTGTGGAGGTTGAGGAGGGCCTTGGAGCCACCTGCCGAGGGTCACCGAGTGGGCACCGCCTCGTAGCCCCCAAGTACCTCACTCTGTCCCCAAAAGTACTTGGGGCTTGGGGAGGGATTCTTGACATCCACGAAGGTCAGAGAGTTTCAAAGACTCATCCTTCACCCTTATTCTCCTTTGCCGCATATTTATAATTTTTATTGCTTTCTATCTACTCATTAATGTGACATTGATACTCAGCGTGGGAAAGTTAGAGAATCCAAAAGCATTCAAAGAAAAAAAAAACTCAAGAGTCACTCATAATTTCTCAACCCCCAGTAAACACAAAAGCCATTTCTTCATAATCTTATTTGTTCGTCATTCACATCTATATTTATAGCACATTGTTCATATTTCAGGTCATGGCTTTGTGGGTAATTTGCTTACTTCACCCAACCTTATAGCCCGTCACTAAATATTTTGGAAAATAATGGACACCTCCCTAACATTCTTCCATGTCCTGATTCATTTAACCAACACCCCATTTTCAGAAGTAGCAGGGCCAGGAGATAACACGACCAGCAAGACCCAGATTAGAATCCCAGCTGAACTTTGCTGTGTGACCTTGGGCAAGTCACATAACCTCCAAATGCCATCTGTAAAATAGAAGCTCAGATTCCTAATTCACATGCTTACCGAAGTCTAGAAATATGTGTGTAAAGTGCCTGGTGCTTTAATAGCTCAGTCACATATTATTTATTATTATTCAAATTGCTTCCATTTTCCAGTGTTATAAATAATGCTTCAGGGAACATCTCTGTGCATAAATCTTTCTCCACGACCATGATTATTTCCTTAGGCTGGATTCTTGGGAATGGAATTAGAAGATCGAGGAGTCTGAGTATTTTTAGGTCTCCTGATACATAACCTCAATGACATGTGACTCTGTTTTGAAACCTTTTTACCAGCATTTTTTTCAATCTTTTCTGTTTTGATAGAGAAAAAAATGATATCCATTCATTGCTTTGACTTGATGATTAATGAGACAAAACGTTTTCCAAAAATGATTATTAGCTACTTGCACTTACCATTCCAGAATTGTCTGCTTCTACCCACCTCCTCATTTTCTGGAGAAAACCAGGGTCCCCAGATGAGAAACTGCTCGCCTGGGCTGCACATAATTAGTTTGTTCATTAATTCATCCGCCAAATATGCATGAAGCACCTCCCATGTGCCAGGTCCCCGGTGGGCCCCAAGAGGCGACCCAGACAGACAAGGGCTCCCCCCAAGGGAGCCACAGCCTGGCGGGAGGGAGAGACAGCAGACCAATCAGCAGACAGAAGATAATTAGCCATCGTGGAAGCTGTATTTATTCCCAAGTTTGTAACTGGGCAGTGAATGGGAGCTCAGAGCGTGGAGCTGCAGAGGCCCTCAGGACCTAGGGACCCGTCGATGGCCCAGCGAGACAAAGCCCCTGTCCCCACGGAACTTAACAGAACCAACATGGTTCTCCTGAGCTGGATTTCAGAGCAGGGTGGCAGGGGACACAGGGAGTCTCAGGCTGTTCTGTGCTGTGTTAGTCTGGGCCATCCCGGAAGCAACCGCCAAACACAAGAAATTTAGCAGGGGAAGCGAGGAGGCCGGGGCAGCTGTTGGACCACAGCACCGTGCGAAGTGACCAGTGGTGGGGCAGAGAAGGGGTGCGGGTGGAAGGCTCTCAGCTCTCAGCAGTCCTAGGAAAGTTTGGCAAGACAGGAAATCTCAGAGCCAAAGGCGCCCATCAGAGAAGTCCTGGATCTCCCACGAGTGTCCCAGAAATTGTGGTCTTGGGATGTCAGATGCAGCAGCTGGGGCCAGAGGTCCGTGTCACTCCCTCTGGAGCTCTGAGTGGCACCGTCACAAATGGACATGGCTGCGGGAGCAGACCACCGCTAGCCACAGGCTGTCCCCTACCCCAGCTCATGCCAGGCAGCCCCGGCCTACAGCCAAACGGTCTTTCCTGTGGCTGGACAGATGGTGTTGAAGGAGAGCTGGCCCCCTGAGAATGAGCCGGGCCGGGGACAGGTTGGGGGTCCTCTCCAGTGCAAGCAGAAGGGAGGCCACATGTCACTGGGTGTCCCTGCTGCCTTCTCATGCCCGTCCGCCTGCTGAGTATCTGCCTTGGGTGGGTTGGGTGAATCTCTGGACCCCGCGGTCTTATCAGCAAGGGCCTCAAGGGGCCACCTCTGCTTTGGTCTCTGTGTATTTGTGGTATGAAGAGTCCATGTTTGGCAGTCAGAAGGCCTGAGTTCAAATGCTGATCTTTCTCTCTCCTTGTGTGACTTGAGGCAAGTTACACGACCACGCGGGCCTTGGTTTCTGGGGATGCGTCCTCACCCGTGGCCCTGGCACTTCCTGAGGAACAGGATGCTAAGCCGGTGAACCGCAGTGGCCCTTTGATCCTGCTGTCCCGGGCAGACCGGATCTGGGGTGGGCAGAGGGTGGGACATGGCCACATCCCCATCCAGACTGTCCTTTTCACCTTCTCTCGTCACCTCAGCTGCCACCCAGTAACTGGAGCTTGCACCTGCCAGCCGGGCTGGTCTGGCCACCACTGCAACGAGTCCTGTCCTGCTGGCTACTATGGCGATGGCTGCCAGCTGCCTTGCTCCTGCCAGAACGGTGCCGACTGCCACAGTGTCACGGGGGGCTGCACCTGCGCCCCCGGCTTCATGGTAAGTCGGGAGACACCCACCATGGCCTCCCTGACGCCTGCCTCCTGGCAGGAAGGGCCGACCCTGTGCCCCCTCCCCGAAGCTGATCTCCAAGGCTGGGGGATCTGAGGCACAGGGGTGCTGTTCGTGGTCTCCCTACTCTGCAGCCTTGGCCGTCCTTCATACCCGGCTCACCCTACCGTGTCTTTGGACACACGGTGTTCCCACCACCTAATAACCACGGTGCCCATGTGCAGCTCTGCGTCCTGCTTGCTTTCCCCCGCATCTCCGAGTTGCTGGCTGGCCTTCTTAATTACCGTTTTAAACGCCCACATAGGAAGCGATCCACCCCGGATTCTGCAGCCCGCCAAGTAAGTAAGTGGCGAGCGTCTTCGCACACACAGCTTCCCGATGGATTCTTTCCTTGGGGTGCATCCCCAGGCTGGTGGGCACAACAGATCTGCGGTCCTGACGGAAGTTGCTGGGTCACTTCCCTAAGGGGTCCTGTAAATGGACACCGTCGCCAGTCGTGCAGGGGTGGTGCCCACCTCAGAACAATTTCGCTGCTGTCTTTCCTCCCCCTCGCTAATTGTATAGGTAGAAAACGGCTCAGAGTATCGCTCTGATTTGCATTTCTCTGATTACTAGCGAGAGCGAACACTTTCCCCACGTGTCTGTTTACTACTTGCATTTCCTCATGAATTATGCTGGTCTCAATGAGGGTCGGTGCTGGGGCCCACGATGCTGGCGGTGGAGCCCTGTTTGAAGGTAGGCTCTGTCCCGTGGGACACCGAGGCCCCTATTTTTTTGTCGTGCTGTGGGCCATGGTGTATGCAGTGGAAATCATGCCGCCTCTGGAACCCAGTCTGGGTCGCACCCTGGCTGTCCTTCTCCGGTGTGACCTTGGGCCGGTGACTTAAGCTCTCTGGTTCTGTTTTCTCCCCTATGAAATCGAACGCCTGCCATACAAGCTTCTGCACAGGTGGAGAGAAGGGGTGCGTGAGGTCGTGTTAGCTGCAGGCCTTGTTAAATTTCAGGTTCCGGTTGATGAGGTCTGGGGTGGGGCCGGGGGCTATGCATTCCTGACAAACGGGCACAGAGGCTGAGGCTGCCAGCCCGGGGGTCTGGCTGAGTAGGAAGGGGCCACAAGCTGGAGTCTCTAGGGAGCGCCTTGGAGTTTCCAGGGCTGCCAATGTCCTTGGTCTGGTGTGGTCCACCTATGGCCACCGATCTGAGGGGTAGCCCTGGTCCCGATCACGCCGGCGAGGATTTGGCTGGTGACATAGTCTTTGGAAGACAGGCCACCTTGGTCTGTAGAGCAGAGCTCAGAATAAAACTCCCCGGCACCGTCTTCCTCCTTCCCAGTGCAGCTGTGTGAACGTGAACCCTGTCCCTCCTCGGCCGTCCTTGCTAAGGGACCTGAGTTGCTGTGAGTTCAGGCCCATAGCTTCCCCGGGAAAATGGAAGCTGCCTAAGTTTGGGGTCGAGGGGAGGAGAGAATGGTCATTGGGGATTTTAAAAATCTCACATAGCCAGGTGATCAGAGGACTGGAGCGGCCAGACCAGAGTGCTAGTAGGGGGCGTCCTGACTCCGGCCCCGGCCTGGCTACCCAGATGGCTCTGTGACTGTGGGCAAGCGGCCTCTCCTTCATCTGTAAGTGGTGAATGCACAGGGAGGGATGGACCAACCGATTTCTAAGATGGCCTGTTTTGAGGACTCTCTTCTAGGGCCCGGGGGGGAAGCTGCAGCGGAACGCGTGCGCGGCACCCCTGGGGAGCAGCTCGCTGAGGGGCGCCATGGTCTGATCCTGCGCAGCACTGTGGGGTCTCCCGTCAGCCTCAGCAAGAGCCCTTGCACCTAATCACTGCTCCTGAGAAGGGAAAGGAGGCCAGGGAGGCTGCGTCTGTGTCCACCGCCTCCAGGCAGAGCTCCGTGAGTCTGAAGGCCAGACCACTTCCTCCCACCTGGGATGTAAGTGACTTCCTGTCTTGAACTCTGGGAGTCTTGGTGCTTGTCAGAGCCATCTCACCGTGGAGTTCTGCCTGCCTGGGGCTTAGGGCTAAGACAGATGGGGAGCCCAGCTGCCCTGCTGAGACCCCCCTACATCTCCTCCTGCTCAGCCTCATTACACCTGGAAGAGCTTTTCCAAGGTCCTGTTGGGGTTGGGCAGGGTCCCTCCGTGTGATTACAGAGCAGTCCGTTGTTCTCAATCAGCGTGAATCATTCCATCCAGCACGAGGCTCACAGGGAGGAAGCCATTACTCTCGTCCTGTCCCGAGTGTGACTTCCTCCCACTGGCCAGCACTGCCCAAAGGGGGATGAAACTCTCCATCAGCACAACACGCGCCACTGAGGGCCCCCCAGAGTGGCCCTCAGTCAGAAAACATCAGCAGGGCTTTTGTCTGTTAGTTGACCTGTGAATTTGTTTACCTGTCCATTCCCTGGGAGATGGAAGGATGGGCAGTTAGTAAAGGACTACGACCCATTTCTGGGTATTGGGGGCCTTCGTCCTAAGCTCAGTAACCGTGGATATGTCCCTTCACCCTGCTGGGCCTCGGTTTCCTTATCTGTAACGTAAGAGGAGTCGGTTAGTCTTGCCTGCTGAGGAGCATAAGTTGCCACCAGTGTATCCTCGGCTGCCCCTGCCCCCCCAGAGCTGTCCACAGCAGGGCTGTGTGGAGAGAATGCTGCGCCAGCTTGATGAAGGGTGACTCTCGGAGGACTCACCGCAAACAGACAAGCTTTGATGGAAGGGACACCACGAATCCACACAAATCCTGAGTTCAAATCCTGCCTCTCCAACCCCTGCTCTGCCTCCTGGCAAGACACTCACCCTGCCTACGCCCAACGTCCTCATGTGTTACAAGGAGACTTTGCCGTCAGAATGGGAAACTGCCTACCGGAAGTTCACCTCCCAGTCTGAAACCCCACAGACACTTGGTAAAAATGCAACACTATGAGCACAGCATGGGACCTTACTTCCTCCAAGGCCAGCACCCCCAAAAAGGATATCAGAGTGCACTGCATGCAGGGATTCCTAGTGAAGCAGAGCTACAGACATACAAGGGATGATTGAAAATACAGTGAATGTTCAAGGTTTTTTTATTATTATTATTAAGACACATTGCCATGGATCCCATTCAAAATAGCTCCCCATCACTTTGAACACACTTCGCCCATCATACTTGCCACTTTCTGAAGCAGTTCTGGAAGTCCTCTTTCATGAGTGTCCTTGTGAGGTGTGATTAAAAAAAAAAAAAAAAAAAAAAAAAAAAACAGCGAATGCTGCTGTCGAGTGCCACCCAGCAGAAAGGCAGGCTCACGTGACAGCGTGTCCTTACCCACCTTGGTCACCAGATCTGGCACCCTGTGACTTCTGGCTCTTCCCCAAAATAAAACATCCATGAGAGGGAAAGGTTTTGAATTGATTCAGGACACTGAGGCACCCACAGTAGCCCAACTGAAGACATGATGGCGACGTGTCTTTTACTGTCATACGTTTGTATTGAAAAATGTGAACACTCACTGGAGCTTTTTGTCACACCCGGCACACATCTGTTCTCCCAGGCAGGTTGCCCCCCACACCTGTGGGTCCCCTGAGTGGTCAGTCTCAGCAGGCCCTGGGGTGGACAGTGTTTGGGGGAACAGAGCTGGGGACGGAGTGGGGAGGAGGGTCGGGGCATTGACATCTTAACCTGGGGCCGGCACTGGAATTCCTTGGAGCGGGTGCTGGAAGATTTCACCAGGGCTCCCAATACAGGAAGGAACTCTGGGATGGAAGGCAAGACACCGATTCAGAGCTCTGGTTTTGCCAGTGTGCGGGAGCCTCTGCTTCTCGTCTGTGAAATGGGAATGAAATTGTCTGCAGAAATTGTTGCATGGTCACCAGTCACCCGCATGGGCGTGTTTAACTGCCCTCCGCACTAACCGTTTCAGTACCTTGGACAGAGCCCCGCTGCGCGCCCTCTGAGAGCCCAGGGCCTCCCGGATGACCCCAGGGGGAGGGGCAAATCACACAGGGCTCGGACCAGCAGAGTCCTGGGGTCCCTGCAGCCCTGGCCTGGCCTGTCGTCGCCGTGGACAGGAGGCACTGTCCTCCCACCCACTTTGGCTGGAGACGGGGCAGAATCGGGCTGAGGGGACCAAGTGGAGCTGTCCGTCTTCTTCTCCAAGACTCCTCCGTGAATTAACCATTGCCCTCGCTGTTCTCAGCGCCTGGCTCACGCTGGCCTGTGATTCTCTGAGGACAAGGACACATCTCCCTCCCGCCCCTTCCCGCCTGACCCCGCCCCACCATGCCCACCCCGGGAACAGCTTGCCCTATGAACGCTTTTTGAATTGAATGAAACCTTGGACGGAGCAGTGCCTTTAAAGCACAGATTTCCAGCCTGACTTTTATAGGAAGGAAACTCAGGCATCTCCCCAGGGTCCTGGCCTGCAGGGCTGGAACTTGAATCTACCTGTTGGCCTCGGGTAAGATTAAGCAGATGGCAACCGTGCAGACCAGCCTCGCTATCCTCTAGCGCCACCTCTGGGCTCTGTGGGCAATGGCAGGAGCTTCTCCCTTCTACAGTCCTGCAGGGCGGTTATGCAGACTGGGCCTAAAGTCCCTGCCTTGAAATACAGCTTTGCTGCGTATTATACTTGTGCGACCTTGAAAGTAGCTCTCTATGCCCGTTTTGTTACATTCGAAAGGGGAATAATGATGGGATGGTGGGGATGATTGAATTAATTGGCAAAGCACTTAGAATGTCCAGCCTATCAGTCATTGTTCAGCAAGTGTTAGCCGGTATTGCTTATTGGTCTTCAGTGCTGGTGATTGAACCCTCGGCCTTTGCCCTACATCCCCAGCCCTTTTCTGTTTTTTATTTGGAGACAAGGTCTCACTGAGTCACTAACTTGCCCACTCTAGACTCAAATTTGCAGCCCCCCCTGCCTCAAGCTACCACATCCACCTTACTACCATTCTTTAAAATGTTCATGGTGCTGTGACTGCCGTTGTTATTACCCCAAGGGTGTCCCGCTGGAGCGGGTGAGTGGCCCTGGCCTACGGGGCCTGTCAGGGGCTGTGGGTGGAAATGGGGGTGAGGGAGGCGGAAGAGTTAGCTGGAGCTTCAACCCGGCCGGGAGCTCCTGGGCTGCCGCAGGCTCCGAGGTTCCCAAGGGCGACTCAGAACTGAGAAGAACCTTCCTCGCCGCGGGGGAGGCGGGGGGACAATTCCACTTTCTCTGCCCACCACGCCTCTCTGCCATCTGCCTTCCCTCCCTTAATTAAGGTCCCACTGAGGCACAGCCTCCTGCGCTGCTCCGGGGCCAATGACTGCCACCTTAGTGCCCACCGCGGGCAGCCTGAGAGGTCACAGCCAGGGCCGTGCAGACCTGAGCCTCAGATCCCCCTCTGCCAGTCGCTGCAGAGGGAGCCCCGCTGTGGGGAGACAGGCGCCCTCTGGGCATTCAGCCCCACACTCGCTTCCCACCTTGGTTGTACTGGGAGTGGGGAGCCCAGCGGGCAGGAGAGAGGGCCCCAGTGTATCCCCTCCCGTGGGATTCGGGGCCCATATTTCTCCCCGGGATGACAGCATTTCTATTACCTTAAAGGGCTTATCTGTTTATGCTGCAATTTTTTTGAAGCCCTGTCTGCTGTTATTGAACCCTGAGCGCCAGCAAGGGGAGCGAGCACTCCATCACGCAGACGGACAAACTGGTTCCCACATCTTTCTCCCCGTGCTCTGCGTGCTGTCAGGAGGTCATAGGCAAACCTCAGCTCTCGGGTCAGCTGTGAGACTGCAGACCAGTGGGGCAGTGACCCAGAGTCCTCCAGGGTCTCCCGTGCCCTTTAGCGATGTCACCCCCCGCCCCCAGGGCCCCACCTCGGGGCAGAGTCCGTGTGTCTGCCACTCTGAGGCTCCTGAGCTGGACCGGGGGAGGAATTCCAGGCTGGAAATCAGAGCCGGGTGGCCTGAGTATAATGTGTGTGCATTTCCTGTTCTAAGTGCTTCATTCCTCATCAATCTGAGGCCTATAAACTGTTAGCCCTAAGAGCAGAAAATCAGCTTCTCACCCCCTGCCCGCCACCACTGACTAATTTCCTAATTATTATAGCAAAAGATTTTCCTGGATGCTGCACTAGACTGAGGAATTCACCCTCTAGCCCCCGTGCCCATGTGAGCAGACCACAGAAACTGCAAAGTGGTAGAAATGATGCGAGACATAAGCACACACTCCAGTACCTCAGACCCTGCTCTGCTGTCCCCTATCGTGTGGCCTTGGTGGAATTACTTAGGCATCTTTGTTGTTCACCCATAAGATAGGGTGCATCGTGGCACTGTGTTAGAAAGTAATTCTTAAACTGGGCATGGTAGCGCATGCCTGTAATTCCAGCTACTTGGGAAGCTGAGGCAGGAGGATCAGAAGTTTGAGGCCAGCCTGGGCACCTTAGCAAGACACTGCCTCAAAATAAAAAGGACTGGGGCTATAACTTGGTGGTGGAGCACTTGCCTAGCAGACACAAGGTCTTGGGTTCCATTCTCAGTATCACCACCAAAAAAAAAAAATAATAATAATAATAATAATAATAATAATTCTGAGAATTAAATGAGATCAAATGTATGCAGTGGTTAGAAGAAAGCCTGGCATGTAGTAGGTGCTCAATAAATGCATCAGGATTCATTATGTGGCTGCAGAGAGACGATACAGTGAGTTTAAAAAGGGCATGGGCTTGAGGCCAGAGAGGCCTGGCCTGGAATCCTGAGTCTGCCGCCAGCGTGACCTCTTTGAGCCCCAGTGTCCCGGGGTCAGGGATACCAGCCCTGAGGATGATGGCGCGGTGACGAGACACAATGCGTAGCTCGTGTTGGGCATGGAATGACTCTCCACGGGGCACACGATGGACGGGTGCCCTGCACTGCCCTCGTGTAACCCTCACTCTGCAGAGGAAGAAACTGAGGTCAGAGAGGGAAAGCAGTTTGTCTTGGGTCACACAGCGAATCAAGGCAGAACCGGGATGGAACACAGGTGACTCCTGCCCAGCCCGTGCTCTCCCCGCCTTCACCTCCGTGTCACCTGTCACACTGCAGCGGGCACCTGCTGGTTTCTCCTTGGACAGCGAGGGACACAGGGCAGCCACCATTCGTCCACAGAGCAGAGGAGGCGAACGGCCTGAGGTCGCTGAGGCGGAGCCCAGCTCTGGGACCCTGTGTCTTGTGGCTTCATTAGGGACAACTGTGAGTCTTCTGCTGTAAAAAGTGACCATTGCTCACATCAGATGACCCTCCTGTGTCCCCATCCGTGCCCTCCTGGCTGAGCTGGGGCTGGGGCTGCGGCGTGGCTGCGAGCAGCAGAAGAAGCAGTCATGGCAGGTCAGGGTGCTCCTGCTCACGCACCCCCAGTTCTCCTTTGTCTGAGTCTCTGGCCTCAAGGGGGCTTCTCTGGCTCCCAGCACAGGGCTGGGGGCTGAGGCCACAGAGCCAGAGGGTGGGGCAGGGCAACGGTCCCAGGGGCCTCGATGAGGGCTCCACAGGGTATAGACAGCAGGGCAGGGTGGCCACCAGCTCTGCTTTTCCTGTCTGATCCTCAGTGGGGGCTGCTGGGACCCCACTCTGCAGGCGGGAGACTGAGGCCATCACCATTTGAACCCAGAGCCAAACCCACATCTCCTGGGGAGGCCAGAAATATCTGGCCAGGAGAGACCTGGCCCTCAGCCGGGGCCTCTGGGGAGAGGCCGGGTCCTCAGCCCTGGGCAGCACTTTACGGTTCACCCAGCACCACAGTGGGACGCAGCCCAAGTCACATCATCGTCCTGGGTCTCCACTCTCCCCGCATGGAGGGAGGCCACAGCCCCTGCCCTTGTCGTGGGGCTCGGAGGAAACCGAGGACACTCGGAGGTCTGGGCTGTGGACACCAGGTGGACCAGGGCCCGGGGCCCAGCTGCTCCCCCTTCTGCTCTGGGGTCTGCACCTAAGAACCACACCATGCAGCGCCCAGCACCCTGAGGCCCTGGAAACCCAGCACCCAGCACCCCCCGCCAGCCCTGTGGTCTCCTCACCGTTGTCGGCACCCATCACCCAAAATTATCCACCCCAGGGGGAGGGGCTCCTGTGGTCACATCTAGAAAACGAGGCCGCAGAAAGAGGTCATAACTAAATCCCATCAAGGTGGGGCCGATAAAAGTGCTGAGGGGGAGGTGATTCCCCAGGACCGGCCCAGGGCAGCCACCTGGTGCCAATGTGCGGGGTGTCCAGACTGGGAAGCGAAGAGGCAGTCAGGCCTCTCTCTAGAAAGGGTTGTCATAGAACAAAAAGAGAAACCAGTACCCACACAGTTCAGGGGGACCCGGGATGCAGGAAGTGTGACCCAGGAAAGACAGATAGGATATCTGTGCAAATTAGAAAAATGTACCCCCTTTTTAAGACATTCCACTGATACTCAACAGAAACCCGCTGTGATCCATCCATCCATCCACCCATCATCTGTCTACAGTGATTGTCATGTGAGTGGTGCCTGTAAAGTTGTGCAGTCCGCATCCTGCAGAACTGCACAGAGCAGCCTCTGGTCACTGGCATCTACTCACTGGGGACAGAGTCAGGTGAGAGTGAATGTTTCCAGTACGTTCAGTCCTAACATTCATTCCTTTTTCCTCGCACACGGGAGCCAGATGGAATGAGCCCCACAAGTCCTGGGCATCCCTGGCAGGGGGGCTGGGCTGAGGGGCGCTGTGACAGGTGGCCCCAGGCTCTGGGCTCCTCATGCCTTACGCCGTTTCCTTCCCCTGGCGCAGTCTGCGGCCAGAGGCTGCCTTACCGGTAACGCACTCATTAGGCCCAGCGAGGTCTGCTGTGCGCCCCGGCGGCCTCTGTTCTCAGGGCCCTGTGGGCCGCGTGGCCCTTTCTCCCCAGGAGATCACAGATGGGGCTCCCCACCTGGGACCGCTGCGGCCCTGGCCTTGGAGCTGGGGTGACTGAGAGGAGGGGGCAGCTGTTGGGCCAGAGCAGCTGTGGGCCAGGAAGGGGCTTTGTAAGCGGCAGAGCCACCAGTCCTGTGTGCTGCTGGCGCGGGCGCGACGGTGTACCCTGACCCTGGGCCCCGAAGGGAGGGAGGGAAGGGAGCAGAATCATCCTGAGGGTGGACAAGAGGATCATGGTCGCAGGGCTGCCTGCAAGTCAGGGAGTGCCCAACCCACCGGTCAGAGCCGCTGGGCACGCAGACGAGGCCTGTCATGCCTGCCGTGTGTCCCCTGGGCTGGCGCAGGGCCTGACACGCTGGTGCTCACGCTGTTTCCTGACCACCCGGACTGGCGTGTTCTGTGCCAGGGCCAGGGCCACAAGGCTGAATGACCGACCCGGCCCTATCCTCTGGGTTTTTAAAACAAAACTATTTGATGACAGTTGTGGTAGGTGCCTCAGAGAAATGGACATCGGCTCTGAAAGTAGGGGGTCAGGGGAGCAGAAAGGGACCCGAAATGGCCTCCAGTCTAGAGTCAGGGAGACACTGGGCTTGTCTTGATGCCTGGACTGTGGGAGTTCAGCAAATGCCACTACCCTGAGTGAACAGACAGAAGAGGCCCAGGCACCTGGGGCCACTCTGTGTGTGTGTGTGGGGGGGAGTATTAGGGATTGCATGCCTCAGCCTTTTTAAAAAATATCTTTTATTTTGAGACAGGGTCTTACTAAGTTTCCCTGGCTGGGCCCAAACTTTTCCATTCTCCTGTCTCAGCCTCCCAGAGTACTGGGATCACAAACCTGTGCCACCAGGGTTGCTGCTGCATTTGCCTCACTTAAACCCACTTATTTATCTGGGTGTGCAGGCACGGTGGCTCACATCTGTAATCTCAGCACTTGGGAGGCTGAGGCAGGAGAATCACTGTGAGTTCAAGCCCATTCTCAGCTACACAGTGAGTTCAAGGCCAGCCTGAACTGCATAGAGAGATCCTGTCTCAAAAACAAAACTAAACTAACATCTGGGTGTGGTGGCACATACCCATAATCCCAGCTACACAGGAGGCTGAGGCAGGAGGATCATGAGTTCAAGGCCAGTATCGGCCATTTAGCAAGACCATTATTTTAAAACAGAACAAAAGTACTCTGAGCCAAGGTCCAGGACTGTTTCATGCCTGAACCATCCAACTACTTCCCCACCAGGAGGGCTGGGGGGCCAGGGTGGCTTCGCTGGTTGCTGGTCCCAGTGGTCTCTGCTGGGCTGTGGCACGTGGCAGGTGGCTCACCTCCGCCTGGATCTGAAGGGCCAGGTCTGCTCGGTTGGCGCTGTCTCCTGCCCGCAGAGCATATTTAAAGAGACCAGGAGATGAGCTTCCCTAATCACAGCCTCCTTTTGGGCAAGGGAGGGTCAACCACTTCCCCACCTTCTTCCTCCTCCTCCAGAAAATCCTCATTAACCTCGTGCGAACTGCAAGGAAAACACATGATCAACACGGGAAGCCAGCTGTTGATTAATTTTCCCAAACAGGGCCAAACTACAAAGCAGTATACTGCGGGGAGAAAATGGAATAAACAACATTGGAAACAAATGTAATGGGGCACAGAACTCATTCCCCATGGGGGTCCGCCCCTGTGCCACCACGCTGGGCAGGGGGCAGGGCAGAGATTCCGGGCTTTTCCGCAGGACCGGCTCACCGAGTTTCCTTCTGCCAGTGGCTCTTCCAGACAGGGCTCAGGATGGTAATAGCCAGTGCTGCATCTGGAAGTAGCGGGCCCTTGGGTGGGAGGAAGCGTTCACACCCAACTCCCCTTCACAGAACGCAGATGCTGGGCAGGACTGGCAGGTGTCCCCCAGCGGGGCTGGGGCGGGGAGGGGTCTCCATCCTGCAGGGTCCTGGGGGTGCGTGGGGAAGAGAGGCCAGGAGGGTTGAGAGTTCAAGGCCAGCCTGGACGATATAGGGAGTTCAAGACCAGCCTGGTGAGCTCACAAAATCTTGTCTCAAACAAAGAAGCCACCCGAGTATCGACTTCCAGGTGCAGAGAAAGGACCAGGGCATCTAGGCCTGGCTAGAAGGCCCCTGCTGTGCCCTGAATTGTCACCTCTGGACTGTTAGCATCCTGCATTTGAAGTGGGAGCCGGTAACTGATTCAGGTCAGAAATCTCTCTCTGCCTCACACTGGCTGTGTGATCGTAGACAAGTCACTCGCCTCTCCCTGCCTCACCTGTTCAATAAAAGGACCATGGGACTCCCCATGTCCAGGGCATGTGACCAGGACCGGGCCGTGCTGAACCAGTCTCAGAGGCCCCGGAGGATGCCCCCTCCCTGGGCCACATCCTCACCACCGCTGCCCTCTGGGTTAAGGACTCTGCTCCAGGCAGGAAGCTGCTCAGAGTCGGAGCTGAAGAGTCCTTGGATGCATGCAGCTGCTGGTCCCCAGCCAGACACCTGCGATGTCTACAGCTCAGTGCCAAGAGCAGTTTCCAGCATCCCCCAGCCCTACAGGAAATCCTGTATTACCTGTGCCGAGGCTTAAATACCAAGGGTTTTCTTCTGCTTTTAATTAGCTCTGCATACTAGCCCAGGTGAGCGTGAGCAGCTGAGAAGCTCTGATTGGCCACGGGTGATATCACAGGAATCTCTGGGTCATGGTTGGTGGGTGCGATGCTGCCACCATGGTGGCAAGTCTTGGGGGCACTGGCCAGGGTGGACCTGCCCAACATGTGACGGGCCTCGGGCACCAGTGCAGAGTAACAGCAGTGCCTTCCAAGGTAAGATGCTTGGAAGGTGGAGGGCACTAAAAAGGGCCTGGGCAGTAAGAAGGTGAAGAGGCTGTTCGGTTTCAGTGGCCACTGATGACTGATAAAGGAGGGAAAGCTTGGCTATGACTTGGCACTTGCACATGTCTTCCGGAAGACAGGACTGCCTCCCCGCAGGAAGTTTTAGAGGACTCCTGCGTGGCTGTCTTGGATCATGTCCTGGCTGGGGAGTGGGTGTGGGGCTGGGCATGCAGGCCATGAGGGTGCCAATGACCGAGCCTGCAGCTTCGCCTCCGGTCTGAGCTCACAGCCCCGCTGCCATCCAAACCTTTCCCCCAGATGGTGGAGAGGTCAGCAGATGTGAATGCAGGGCTGGTTTGGGCCAGGAACTGGGGGGATAAGACAGCCCTGGAGCCAGTCCCTGGGAGCCCACTTGGGATAACTGGCAAGGGCCTGTGCAGCTCAGAGCGTCTGGGCGCCCTTTGTGGATGAGGCCAACAGGACGATTTTCTGGCTGGGGCAGAGTTGGGCAGGGGGCGCCAGGTGGGATGTGGAATCATGGACCAGGATCTGGCCTGAATTTCCCTTTTCCCATGAGCTCCCAGGAGGCTCAGGCCAGGCAGGATCCTGCTTCCTATGAGCAGTGAGACACAGGACCCAGCCTAGCAGGGTTCTCGTGCACCCGCTGTCATTACTCATGGAATCCCCACTCGGCACGAGCTTCGGAGCTGCAGTGCTGATGCAACCCAGCAAGACGAGGTCCCAGCTCTCGGGAAGCTGCTGGTCTCACTGGGGAGGCAGGTGGTGGATAAGTGGGCGATAAACCCATCTGGCTCCTCAAAGGCAGAGACTGGGCCCCTCTGTGCACCTGGAACCTCCGGCAGGCCTGGCTCCCTTGGGTCCCACTCAGCAAACACCTGTTGAATGGGCTGGTGTGAGACGGAAGCATATGGCTCTGGCCACAGCGGAAGCCGGCGTGAGCACACAAACAGCTTGTTTCAGTGAGCGCTTACCCGGGACCCATTGCGTACTAGAAGGTCCCGAGGCTGGAGGGAGCAGATGTGAGTGAAGTCAGGTCCACCTCCCCAAGCACACACCCTGGGTGAGCCGAGGCAGCCCTCAGTGTGTCAGGGTGGTGGCTGCTGTCTGTGCGTCGAGTCCCACCAGGGCAGCACTGGGGGACGGTGTCAGGGGAGATAGCGGAAGGGGAAGGACAGAGTCACAGCTGTACACACAGATAAACAGGTGCAGCAGAAGCTGAGCGTGGTGGTGCACATCTGGAATCCCAGCACTTGGGGAGGCTGAGGCAGGAGGATTACAAGCTTGAGTCCTGCCTAGGCAACTTGGTGACTTAACAAGACCCTGTCTCAGAATAAAAAATAGAAAAAAGGGCCGGAGGTGCAGTTCAGTGTGAAGGCCCTGGGGTTCAATCCCTAGTGCTGCAAAAACATAAAACCCAAATAAAACAGAGAGCAACAGCATAGAGAAACACAGATGTGGACAGACTGCCTAAGCCTGTGTAGACAAATGTAGACCCATGCAGATTCAGATACCCCATGACCCATTCTGGACGAGGCCAGTTAGGGTTCCCCCAAATCAAGGAGGGAGGACCAGACTTCGGGTCCCGCGATGCCCTGAGAAAGGTCTGATATTGGCTAACCACAATCCCAGTCAACAGAGGCTGGCCAGTCGACTCCAGGCCTGCCTGGGGGCACCGCCCCCTCTCACTGGGCTGCATTGCTGATAGAAAAATGATTTCTTCTCAGAGCCTCCTGTTGGTTAAACCTTGGAGGGTTTTGTGTGCTATTCTTATGAGAGGTACCATATCTTTGTACAAACAGCAAGTTTTTAGGGTGCTTTGTATCCTCCAGGCCCCAATCTACCTGCTTCACATGTAACTAATTTAACCCTTTTAACATTCCCAGCGTTGTTCCCATCTTCCAGGTGCGGGGCCTGAGGCTCAGCTCGGTGCAGCACAGGCCCGAGTGATGGGGAAATGGAGTAGGAGCAGGGCGAGCGCTCAGCCCTGCCTGGATAATCCCAGCGACTCGCCCCCGTCAGGGGCCTTAGTCACATCTGCAAACTCTCGCTACATAAGATGTCATGTATATGCAGGTACCAGGGATCAGGACATGGATGTTTTAGGCAGGGGGGCGGCCCTGCCTACCGCAGCCCCCCAGCGCAGGGCGACTTCTGACCCCATCCGCCCTCTCTCTCCCCAGGGAGAGGTCTGTGCCGTCCCCTGTGCCACGGGGACCTACGGACCCAACTGCTCGTCCGTCTGCAGCTGTCACAACGGTGGCACCTGCTCCCCGGTAGACGGCTCCTGCACCTGCAAGGAAGGTAAGGTGCCCTGCGCAAGCGCAGCCCAGCCCAGGCCTCCAAGGGGTCCCAGCTGGGGCTGCTCCTGCCCACGCGAAGCGGGGCTGGAGGAGTCAGGGTCTAGCCCGGAAGCTGGAGCCTCAGGGGTAGGAGTGTGGCACCGGATTCCTTACGAAGGGGTCCGAGTCACTGGTGGGGAGGAAGCGGCAGCCGTGCTGGGCCTGGGGAAGTGACAGCCCCTTGCCGCCCCTTAGGATGGCAGGGTCTGGACTGTGCCCTGCCGTGTCCCAGCGGCACGTGGGGCCTGAACTGCAATGAGACCTGCGCCTGCGCCAACGGGGCGGCCTGCAGCCCTGCGGATGGCGCCTGCACCTGTGCCCCGGGCTGGCTGGGGGACACCTGTGAGCTCCCCTGCCCGGTGAGTGCCCCCTCCCTGGGGTTAGCCCGTGCTCGGGAATGCACCGAGAGGAGCACCCCAACAAGTGGGGGACAGCCGGAGTTGGGTCACAGCTGGGCCTCACCCCCGTGGTCATTTTTCTCCACCCTGTGTCCTGTAGCACAAACCCTGGGCAGATACAGCGCCCAGCGTCACCTTCCCCGCCCCCACCTTGCCGAGCGGTCACTGAGCCCCAGCTGGTCCTCAGGCTCCTCCCCCTCTCGGGCTCCCTGACGGCCGGGCCGCTCCTAAGCCGGCACAGGTGCCCGTCCTTGGTGGGTGATGGCCCTGGCTCCGCGTCCTTCTGGTTCCCGCAGTCTGTGCTTTTCCATCGGGGCGGGGTGGGGGCGGGACTAAGCCGAGCGCTTTCCAGCCATAACCACCCAGACTTAATCACTGGGCCTTGAAACCAACCCACATGAAACTGAATGAGGGGCCATGGGCTGGAGGCCCTGGGTTCAGATCCTGCCTTGGCTGTGTCCTGTTACCTGGAGCACGTTACTCCCCCTCTCCAGCCGGTTCGGTCTTTAAAGCGGGAATACCAGGAACCAGGCCAGAGATGGCGGCAAGGACCTTGAGAGATGAGGATTCGAGGCCTTCATGAGCACACAGCAATCGGGGTTTGGGGGGGGGGTCACCATTTTCTTCCCCAGTAACAGAGAATCAACCACTCATCCCTCACACAGTCCCAATCAGTAAAGTGCATTTTCATTTACAATTTAAATTAACGATCCGTGTGGCCCTGGAGCCTCAGCCTTGAACAGTGGGGCAGGACCATCTCCTCCCTTGCTCCGAACCTCACTAACGCTGCCAGTGGGCATCTGAGATGGTGAGCGCCTCCTCTCCCTCCCCCGCAGGATGGCACCTTCGGGCTGAACTGCAGTGAGCGCTGTGACTGCAGCCACGCCGACGGCTGCGACCCCGTCTCAGGCCACTGCTGCTGCCTGGCCGGATGGACAGGTAACCCCTCGGCCGGGCCCGTGCACCCCGGCTCTTGCTGTTCTCCTTCGATATGTTTCTTCTCGCTCCCTAAATCCGTGCTGAGCCCCAGTTCTGTGTTCCATTCGATGAAGCAGATATTAAACACCGATGGCACAATGACTCCGCTCCAAGGGCGGGGTCACCCCGGCAAAAGCTGAGGGACTGGCAGGCGGCGGGCACCGGCACTGGGCCCTGTGGTAGAGGCTTTGGCAGGGAAGAAGGCAAAGCGCTTCGGCCTTAGCCCTGCTGCAGAGTCCTGGGGCCTGCACCCTTCCCCAGCCCGCCTCCTCCCTGCCAGGGCGCCGCCCGCTTCCATCCCTCTTGGGCCGGTGCATGGTCCAGGCAGCATCACCATCTCTCATCCCGCACCGCCTCACTGGTCCCGGCCTCCCCTCGCCCCATTCTGTACCTGGTGGCCGAAGCGAGCTTCTCAGAGCCCCCGAGACGCTCGGGGGTTTCCTGTGACTCACAGAATGTCCCGGGCTTGGGTCCCCCGCGCCCTGGCCCTGCCCAGCTCCTTCGTCTCCTGCCACCAGGGCCAGCACTTCATTTTTCAACCACATCCCGATCCAGGCCTTTGCATAGGCCCGCCTCTGCCTGAGTCATTCTTTGCCGCTTTCACCTGATAAACCCTCCTCTCCTCTTTCTGTGGCCCTGGGGGTCAAACCACGCAAATGCCTCACCACCGAGCCATACCCAGCCCCGCCGGCTCCTTCTGGTTCACCAGGTTTCAAGAGCCTTGGAAATGGCTCCCCCATAACAAACCCATTCCGCGTGGCCACAGCTGAAAAACCCGTTTGTTAATTCTGCTACTCTACACGTGTCCTTCGGTAGGACTCACCATCACTGGCCTTGACCTCTGATTTAAGTGTTTACTAGCCGCCTCCCTAAGGTGACTGACCGTGTGCCCTGGGAGGCGTCTGCCTTGCTGATCACTGCGTCCTCTGCCTGCCACCCTTGTGACATGGTTAACGAGCTGGTTATGACCAGAACTGGACTGGACAGCCTGGGTCTGTGAACTTGGGAAGGTCCTTCAGGCTCTCAGAGCCTGATTTCTCCATCCACCCAATGCAGCCGATTATAATCCTCCCAGCCAGCTGCAGGGGGGCCTGAAGTTGAGGCCAATTACTCCCCTAAAGTGCTAGCGGTGCCTGGCACACACTAAGGGCTCAGCTGTGGAAGCCGCCGATGCAGGAAGTGAATGGCCCCGCCAGCCAGCCCAAGGTGGGTGCCCGGCAGCGAGCAGTCCTGTCTAGCAGTGTGGTTCTCAGATCAATAATTAACACTGGCTTCTGTTCTCCACAACTGGGAAGTTTCCGAGCAGCCGAGGCCCGGGGGACTTTTCTCTGGGACTAGGGACATTCCTCCGTGGCATCTCCTGCCCAGCGTCCCTGCCCGCTGGCTGCTGTCCCTCTGTATAGAATGAGGCTGCAGCCTGGTCACTGTCATCCTAGGCTCTCAGCAAGAGCCAAGTGCAAATCCCCTTGAAGTCCTCATTGCCTTAATTTCAAGTGAGCAGATCAGATTTTAATGACATCTGCTGCTTAAAAATTCTGTCTTTGATGGACAACCTTTCAGCGCAGCCTCTGCTGTTCGAAAGCTGATTTCCCCAAGTGGTCCCGAAGGCTTTTCAAAGAGGCAATTGAGGTCTCAGAGGTTTGTGGAGGCGGAGGAGGGAGAGGAGGGAGAGGAGGGGAGGGCAGCCGCCTGGGTCTCCCACCGCGAGCCCCTCCCCCTCACTGTCCACCTCCACCTCGCTGCTTTAGATCTAGTGTCCTCCCCCAAAACCTCTTGAGGTCAGAGGTGGGGCTTTTGGGAGATGTAGGATCATGAAGTGCTCTATTCATCAGTGGACTTCCTCACTGGTGAATTTATAGCTGAAGGTGCTGTTAGGAGGCGGGGCCTGGTGGGAGAAGGCGTGTCTTTGGGGCGTGTCCTGGTGGGTGGAGGTGTGTCTATTGGGCGTGTCCTGGTGAAGAGGCGTGTCTCTGGGGCATGTCCTGGCGGGAAGAGGTGTGTTTCTGAGGTGTGTCTTGGTGGGGGCGTGTCTGGGGCGGGTCCTGTGGGAGGAGGCGTGTCCCTGGGGCGTGTCCTGGGAGAGTGTGTCTCGCTCCCCGGCCCCTCCCCTTGCTGCTCAGGCCGCCTGCATGGGAACAGCTTTTTGTCCACCACACCCCACTGCCTTAACCCAGCCAGCCACAGACTGAAACTGTGAGCTAAAATCATCCTCTCCTTTAAATTGTGGGTGTTGGCCATTGTTTCTCAGCGACCTGGAGAGTGACTAAGACGAGCTGGCTCCACCTGAAGCGTCAGCGCTGACTTCCGCACCCCTGCTCTCCAGCTCAGGCCTTGGCTCGCAGCGGCCACGTGCCGGTCACTGGTCAGCGCCTTCCTCCCGTAACCACCGCTGGTGACAATGAGCATTATTGTCTTCAGCTGTCCTGCGCATGCGAGGTGCTCACTTAGTGCTTAGTGAAAGATGCTGGTCTTTGAGGACAGTACGTGGTCTTTCCCCAGAAGCAGAGATTTCATTGAATCTGCCCCAACTTTCTATGCTCCAGCTGAGGAAGCAGAGCTGCCCAAGGCCTCAGGACTTCAGTGCCAGCAGGATGGGAGCTGCAGGATTGCATTTTATGGGGAATCCATTTATTCACTCAACTAGCATTTCTTAACTTGGGCAATCACCGAGTCTTTATTTGGCAGCTGCTTTGTGCCCAGCACTGTGCCAGGCTTAGCAGCAGACAGCAAAATTCAGCACCGTCCACAGTCCTGAGCTCAGTACCTACTATGGACCACACAAGGACGACCGTGGCAGCGTCTGCCCAGGGGCAGCGCCTGCCTTGTGAAGCAGGGTCAGTGTGTCAGTAAGCTGTGGTCCTGGCGGGGGAGACAACAGCAACAAAGCTGTGTGCCATGAATATGACCCTGCTGTTTGACTCCCTGGGCAGAAATGTAGGAAGGCTGCATGGAAGAGCTGTCTACAGTAAGGACGTAGGCTGCTGACTTCACACCACGCCCTGGAGATCACCAATAGAGATTGTATCTATGTCTGTGTGTGGGGAGGATTTGTTTTTTTTTAAACTAAAGCAAGGGGATTCCACAGGGTAAGAGGGAGAAGGTTCTTAAAGGGGGCTCCTCATCCCTATTGTGGGGAAAACCAGGACCCAAGGAGTTAATGGTGACACTGCTGCTCCAGGAGCTGGATGCTCCCAGCAGGCCAAGGGCAGCCGCTTTCTGGTCACACCAGAAGTCCCTTCTAGACCTGGACTCCCCTCCCACTTAGATTCCGATGTTTAAGCTGTAGGGAGCTCATGGGACACAGCTGGACCCCACCTAGGAGTCCCAGTGCCCCAGAGGCAGCCCAGAATATAACTGCCCAATCTTAGAACCAGCAGGACCCCGCAGCTGCTTGCAGTCTGAACAGAAACGGGGCGCGCTTGTAGTTCTCAGTCTCTAAGAAAAAGGACCCCTTTGTGTGAACACCTTGAGGCGCCCGCACTGGGGAACAGAGCTGTTGCGTTGACTGAGGCGAGCACAACAGCAGTAGAGGCTGTGAGTTCGTGGTGCCTTTGGTTACACTGTCGGGCGGGTCCCTGTCAAAGCGAGGTCACTTTAGGAAGCAGCATCTGTCCGTGTGCAACCTGTCTGCCTTGGTCAGGCTGCAGAGACTACTTGGCGCCCAGGAGCTCCGGGCCTGGTGGGACAGCCACATCGTGTCCCTCTGCCTGCGATCTCAATCTGGGGTTTCAACAACCACTGCCAAAGAATTCCTTAGGGTGATCGTGGCTGTTGGTGTACATTCTTGGGGTCTGTAGCCAAGGATTCAATCAGTGGTAAACTGAAAATATTGTTTTAAAAAATGAATTTCCGTGGTGGCACATGCATGTAATTCCAATACTTGGGAGGCTGAGGCAGAAGGATTGCCATGAGTTTGAGGTCAGCCTGGGGTACATAGTGAAACTTTGTCATACACCCACAAAAATGTTTTTACCTGTACTGAGGATATGCAGCCTTTTCTGATTTCCTAAGCAGTACCGCAGAGTAACTACTTACATAGCATTTATACTGAATTAGGAATTATAATTAGAGATAATGTAAGCCATACTGGAGAATGTGTATAGGTTCTAGGCAGGTAATGGCATTTTGGTGTCCCTCGTAGGTACCGAGGGCTGACTTGCTAGAAAGGGAGAACCTTGAACACACATCCCAAACTTGGAACAGCTGTACCCCCCTTCCCTAGGCTCTCTTAACCCCAGGTGCCCGTTCAGGGTTCCCCTCGGGAACCCTAACTCCCCGGGAGAGACCCCCATCAAGGGGCAAACATGGCAAATGAGGCTGCCAGATGCTCACTGGGCAGAGACCTCACTCCCTGGGGAGAAGCCCCCACCCTTGTTTCCCAGAGAGGCCCCCGAAGCTACTGCCCTGCTGGGAAACAGACATTTTGGGGTGGGGACCCCAAGGAAGAGCAGTGCTGATCAGGCAGAAGGCAAGGAGAGCTGGGCACTGCCCCCCTCATCTGAGGCTGCACCTGCACGATCCCAAATTGGTCCCGCTGCCGGGCTGGAGCTCAGTGCACTGGCTCTTTCTCCCAGGCCCTGTCCTTATAACCAGGCAGATGTGATTTTTAAATTAATTCTGTCCAAGCCTCTCTGATCACCTTCTTCCAAAGCCCAGCGGGTCCCCCAGGCCTCAGGTTCCATTCACCTAAGGCACAGCAGCCTTCGAGGGACCCCAGCTGTGGGGAGGGGGACACGTGGCCCAGAGTCCCTTAAAATCCCTCCTTAGCCTGCTGGCTGAGTCACTCCTGCACGTACCTCCTCCTCCTGAGCCCCGAGAGCTGGAGCTGTAGACGGTGCTCCTGTCCCTGAGGTGTTCCACCCACTCCCATACAGGCCACTCTGTGTTACACCAAGGGCCCTTAAATCAGCTGGTTGGATTACAAGTGGCATTTTTAAAACATAGTAGGTTTCTGTTACACATAATGTGTGCACGGCTGCATAGGACATAAAATACGTCTCACCCTGAGGACTGGGGTCAAAAGACCCCACTCACTCATCTGCTGCAGTCCCCAGAAGGACATTCACTTTTGTTTATTTTTGGTTTTCTGAGACAGCTGTGTAGCCCAGGCTGGCCTTGATCTCACGGCGATCCTCCTGCCTCAGCCTCTCAAGGGCTAGGATTATAGGTGTGTGCAACCACACCTGACTTTAAGGCCACTGACTTGCCCTAGAAGATTTCCGTCAGGCCTGCTCTTGATGGCAGCTAAAATGGCAAAGACAGAAGAGGCCCTTCGTCGCCTGGCTCCGTCTCAGTTCTGGCCTCTTCTCTTGCTTGGCTGCGTGCAGCACTCTACAGTTTGGCCACATGGTGCTGCGTCATTTCCTCTGGGATGCGATGCTGCCCCCTGCCCCCTGCCCTTTGCACACCCAGCTTCCTTTGCCTGCCCAGTGCCTTGCTGGGCATTGCTGCTTCCTGGAAGCCCTCCCTCCCCAACTTCCCAGGTCCCCTCCTGGTGCCATGTCAGACCCTTCCCGCCATCTCTCCTCTGGCCCCAGGCATCCGCTGTGACAGCACATGTCCGCCCGGCCGCTGGGGCCCCAACTGCTCGGTGTCCTGCAGCTGCGAGAACGGCGGCTCCTGCTCTCCGGAGGATGGGAGCTGCGAGTGCGCCCCCGGCTTCCGAGGACCCCTGTGCCAGAGAAGTAAGGCTGCGCGAGCCCCTGCCCCGCGACCTCAGCCGCTCGTGCTGCCAGCCCTGCCCAGCTGGCACCAGTCCTGACCCCAGCGGGGCCTGGCTCGTCCCTCCTGTTAGTCCCCTCTGTCCCTGAATGGCTGCTGTGTCCCCAAGTTCACGGCCCAGCCAGCTTGCTTCTTGGTAGAAACAGGACCGGGTCAGGGTTCCGCTCTCCCATGAGGGTCGGCCCGCCTGGCGGGGAGGAGCAGCGGCTCTCCCTCCACTGTCAGAACGGGGACAGCAGGGGCGGCCGGGCTGGCTGGGGCCCTGGGGCTGCTGACACCAGCCTCTCTTCATCCTCAGTCTGTCCCCCTGGCTTCTATGGACTCAGCTGCGCTCAGCCTTGTCCCCTCTGCGTGCACAGCAGCGGGCCCTGCCACCACATCAGTGGCCTCTGCGAGTGCCTCCCGGGGTTCTCCGGAGCCCTCTGCAACCAAGGTACTGTCTCAGGCGAGGAGGGGACAGGGTGAGGGGCAAGGGTCCTAGAGGGAAAGCCTCATGGGAAGGGCTTGCTGTGAATGCAGCCGCTCCCGGTAAAGCGCCACCCAGAATGACAGAGGAACAGGTGACGTGTATGTCTCACGTTAGCAAGGGTAGGGACAAATTCAGGCTCCTGTCCCCACGCTAAAGGGAAGGAAAATGAATGGAGCGTAGACGAAACCCACACCAGAAGTGTCCGGTGGTAAAGGCTACAGGACAGCATAGGAGCCGGCATCACAAACCCCTCGCCACACACCCTCCTGTCTCAGCCTCAGAATCCTTCACACCACCAACCGTAGGATGGTGTGGAGCTAGGGACGGCTCCAGTGGCTGTCTGGGTGGAGGACGAGGAGGAGAAAGGCATTCATCCCGGGACAGAACCGGCCTGTGTGAGGCCCAGACCAGGGAGGTGGCAGCTGGAGATAAGGGGCCCAGAAGGGCGCTGGGGCCTTTAGAAAGGGCTTTGAGCACAGCCTCGACCTCCAGTTTGCAGCATTTATACCCCAGCCCGCAAACAGCACAGGGGCCTTTAGGGGAAGGCAGACACAGAGCCAGCGAAAGGCGGCGTCAAGGTCGAGAGGCAGGGACCTCATCCGGCCTCTGCCTCTGCTTCAGTCCTCTCCTTGACTGAGCGCTCACCACCTCCCCGGGGAGCGCATTCTTCTGATGAATAATCACTGCTGAGCTGGGCTGTTTAGGTCGCAGGGCCGTTAATATGTATGAGTGGAAGGTTTACTCCGCGCGGCTTTGAGGTCATGAGACGTATGGGCCCCGGGGAGACGTATGTGACAGTTTCATTTGCTTGCAGCCCTCCCAGGACAGTTTAATCATCACCTGACACGCCGAGGTTTACTTATTAAATGTAGGAGACCCGGCCGTCGATACAGTCAGGCCCGGTCTAAATTAGGGCCCAGCAGCCCGAGGAGTCACTTTGGCTTCCCTCGATGTCTGATTTATCGCCCGCTGGCCTAATGAGTCTCTTCCACATATAGATCTAATAGAGTTTGCTATTAATGCCAGCTGCCCTGGTGAAGCCTCAAACCTTGTAAAAAATTGAACTGACGCTTTCTAATGACCAGCTTTCCAGTGAGTTACAAATTACAGACGCGGCTTCTCCAGAATCATTAACCATAGATTAAATATAACCAGATGTTTTCTTTTCCCCAGCCCCCTGCTCGCTCTCCCCACCGCCTCCTCTTTGGCTGACTCTTGATTCAGCTAAGAAGCCGAGCAATTAATGTATCAGGCTGATCGCGGTAGCAGCTCTGTGGGTGCCTGTCGGCCGCTGTGTGTGTGTGAGAGAGAGGAAGACTCAAAAGATGCGATTGTGCTGTTAGGCTCAGAGCTGGTGTGGGGGGTGACGGAGGAGCTCTGGCACACTGCTGGCCACAGAGAGCAAGGACTGGAGGTGGGGTCCCCAAAGTTGACACCTCCTAAACGCAGCAAAGAGGCCAGGGGACTTGTTTCTTGGGATCCTGAAGTGCAGTGAGGAGAACGAGGTCTCACTCATCCTCCTGCAAGGTCCGGACCAGCCAGCCAGCCCACAGCCGTGAACAGGGCCCATTTCAAAGATGAGGAACAGAGTGTGGTGTGGTTTGCTCAAAGGAACTTAGAAAGCAGTAGAACTTCTGGCTGTGTGACCTTGGGCAAGTTTCTTAACTTCTCAATGTTTCAGCTTCCTCATCTGTAGAGTTCACGACGGGAAGTGGGGATGAGACTATCTAAGAACAACTAACATTCATGAAGCCCTTTGAACAGTGCCTGGTGCTATCAACCTATGTTTGTTGAAAGGCACAGAGGAAAGGCCTGGGGTGCGTTGGGAAGAGGTGTGTGGTCAGTGGTCCATGTGTCTGGGAAGAGGGAGAGGCCATCAGGGATACCCAGGCGAGGGAGGTTAAGTGCTGGACTCTGAGATGCAGAGGTTTATCCTGGGACAATAGGGAGCCATTGAAGCTGTCGGAGCGGGGCACAGGAGTGCCACGAAGAGGGTGCATCTTAGCCCACACCATAGGAGCAGGGGGTGTGGATTGCAGGCACCCAGAGATAGGCAGGTGCTCTGGGAACACTCAAGCCTGGTCCTAAAAGATAGAGGGGGCCCAGCGTCCTCCAGGGATGCAGGAGTGGCTTCTGCGCTGTAGGTGACTGAAACCTATGGCTGACCCCAGGGTAGAAACCCAGACGCAGCCTTCAGAACCGAGATGAATTTCCTCGGGGAGGGGGATGCTGAGCCGAGGATTGGGGAACAGAGCAGACAGGTGAACAGATAGATGGACGGGGCATTCATAGCCAGTCTTGCAACACTCAAACTGCAGGTGGACTGCGGGGCCGTAGCTGGCCGCCACCTCCTGGCTGTAAAGTGTTTCGTGCCTGGTGGCTGCGGGCTCAGTGATGCGGGCAGGTGCGGGAAGCAGAGGTGTAGAGTCCAGGGGGGAGATGCTGAGCCCTGCCTCTTCCTACGTGGGACCTAAGTCAAGTGATCCCACCTCTGTGGCCCTCAGCCAAAGGGACATGAGCAGGGACACTCATTTACGTGCAAATGGAGAAGCGTGGTGGGTGGGGAGCCCCGGCGGGTAGCTCCCGTCCAAACCTCTGGGGCTGGAGCTGGTGGTGGTGGTCTGAGGAACAAGGCCGGGAGGGCAGGTGCCAGGCTGCCCTGTGTCCACAGTGTGTGCCGGAGGGCACTTCGGGCAGGACTGTGCCCAGCTGTGTTCCTGCGCCAACAACGGGACCTGCAGCCCCATCGACGGCTCCTGCCAGTGCTTCCCTGGGTGGATTGGCAAGGACTGCTCCCAGGGTAAGCCGCCGCCCCGAGGAGGCCCCCACCTGGAACCCTGGTGCCACCTCCAGGCTGAGCCCTCCTGCTGCAGACAGGGAGGCCCACAAGTTCCAGCGAGCTCCAGAGCCGACTCCATGCATGTCCAGGGGTAGCCACAGCTAGTGCTCACTGCTGGCACTGATTCTGCTAGCAGCGCTGTTAATGCCAGGAGTTAATACTCCATCAGCACCCACGGCAAGGAGCAGCCAGGTTCCCTCAGGGAGGAGACAGGCATTTGCATGCAGGCAGTCATCTTGGCCTCAAGGCAGACACCCCGTGGGTGGCTCCTATGGTCCATTTCCTGGGCCTCAAGCCTGCGCAGGGAGCCCCAGGGGCCTTTCATGTAAGCTGCACCCAATCTAATGCAAAGGTACTGCCTGGCCAGGGAGTCCCCCCGAGGGCGGAGCCCCTTCTTATGGGGAGACTCGGGCTCTGTCCTCAGGCTCAGCAGCCAAGCGAAGGCCTTGCCCACTGGAGGAAGTCAGTACCCAGTGTGTGCACTGCCTACCTCCCCACCTCAGTTCCCACAGAGGGCAGGGCCAGGAGCCTCAGAGCTGCGCAGTTCCCGGAGTCTCCAAGTGGCAGAGAATTGGGGTTTAATGGGAATCTGGGTGATTTGGCTAAGCGAGCTCAAGAAATCTGGGAACAGCATGTCAAGCCCTGAAAGCCAAGAACTGTCACCCAGGGCCAGCCTGGGAACTGGCTCTGACTTGCTCTCCCCTCTCTGCACCCCACCCACCCCCAGCATGCCCACCCGGGTTCTGGGGCTCCGCCTGCTTCCACACCTGCAGCTGCCACAACGGGGCGAGCTGCAGCACGGAGGATGGGGCCTGCCACTGTGCCCCTGGCTGGACCGGACTCTTCTGCACGCAGCGTAAGCCCCGCCTCCCCGCTGCTCCAGACCATGCTGCAGCCTGCTGGCTGCTGTGGGCATAGCCCGCGGCAGTGAGGTTCCCCGTGATCACCAGGCCAGGGCCCTCCTTGGACATTGGGGGTGGGGGTGGGGATAGCCCGTGGCTGGCCTCTGGGTCCAGGGCCCCTTGGTCGGAAGGCACCCAGCCCTCCCCCTCCCCCTTCAGCACGAGGGTCGAGGGCGGCGCTGGTTGGAGCAGCCTCACCCCGGGCTGGGCCACCCTGCTGCAACTCCGGTGACCAGGGGCCTTGTTTCTTCAGGTTGCCCAGCAGCATTTTTTGGCAAAGACTGTGGGCGCGTGTGCCAGTGTCAGAATGGCGCCAGCTGCGACCACATCAGTGGCAAGTGCACCTGCCGCACGGGCTTCACTGGACGCCACTGTGAACAGAGTAAGCTGTCAGGACCCTGTGCCGGCGTCAGGGCCGGGCCTCGGCCTCCTGCACAGGAAGCTCTGCTGCACGTCCAGAGCGTGCATGGGGCTTTGTGTCTGCGCTTTTCCCTTGGGGACAGCCCCAAAGGACCAGGAATGCGGGGAGAACTCCCTCCCACAGCCAGGGCGGGCGGGGGGCCCTTTGTGCTGCTTCTCTGAGCGCCTCTCCTGCTCGCCCTCGGCCTGCTTTCTCACCTGAGGACTGCAGCCCGTCACATAGGAGGGAGTGGCTGTCTCACTGTCCGCCCGCCTTCCTTATGCCACACAGGATGTGCCCCCGGAACCTTTGGCTACGGGTGTCAGCAGCTGTGCGAATGCATGAACAATGCCACCTGCGACCACGTCACCGGCACTTGTTACTGCAGCCCTGGATTCAAAGGCATCAGGTGTGACCAAGGTAGTGTATGGGTGGCTCAGTGCCTGCACGGGGGCTCTGATAAGACACTTGTCTTTATGGGGGGGGTGTCCCGGCATTGTCCCCAGGCTCATCCTCGGCAGGAGTCCCGGGAGCCCGGCAAGGGCACGCACAGTTCTGCAGGGGGAAGGCCACGTTGAGGCGACCTGCCAGCCGATTATGCCACACGCAAAACAGGAAGAGATGGATCATGGTCTTCCCCTAGGCTGGGGAGCCTGGAGTGGCTCCATCCTGGCGCTGGCGCTGGCGCTGCAGACACCTCTCGGGGGAGCCCAGTTGAGACACTGAGTTAGGGACTCAGCCCAGGCCCAGCGGAGGTGCTTTCTCGTCACAGCACTGCGGACCTAGAAGGGACGGTGCTGTCGGTGCTAGGAGCTTGGGGCAGCTGGTTAGCGGGCAGCCGAGGCCCAGGGGCTGCCAGCTACCGGAACAGCGCCCTGGCCTGTGAATCAGCAGAGGGGAGAGCCACTCGCGTACACTCAAGAGGCACCTTGTGGGCAGTGATCTTGGGGCCACAGCATGGCACTCCCAGCTTTTATTTATTTATACTCGGTGTGAGCCCAGGACCTTTGCACCGAGCTGCATCCCCAGAACTTTTTTTTTTAACCCATGTTGAACTCTAACTTGTAATCCTCCTGCCTCAGCTTCCCAGAGTGCTGGGATATGGGCATGCTCCACTCCCAGCTTTCACTGCCAGTTTATCGCTGGGTTGGCACAAACCCGGGGTGGGGGGTGCTGTCCCTCTGTTACACCGCTGGCGAGTAGGGAGGAGCCAGCCTGGTTTTTCCGGCCTGCGGGTACTGGTTTATATGGCCTTGGCCACATTGCCTGACCTTGTGACAGTATTCTCACCAGTAGAAAGGTTAACAGTTCCCTTGTCATTGGGCAGCCACAAAGATTCAGTGGCTGCTTCTGTCACTCAAACCTTATTTCACATCCACAGTCACACTTGTTCCTTGTCACGACCCAGAACTCCAGCCTTTTTTAGGCAGTTGAAGAAACTGAGGCAGAGTGAGGGGTGGAGTCAAACAGGGACTGAAGCAAAGGGCCGAGACCAGAACCAGGTCCTGGAGGGGCGGGAGGAGCCGGAGCCCAGCCCCGGCATCCAAGGAGCAAGCGGCCCGCATCAGGCTCAGGCTCAGGCCCGGCCTCCTTCCCGCTCTGTCTACAGCCGCCCTCATGATGGAGGAGCTGAACCCCTACACCAAGATCAGCCCGGCCCTGGGTGCGGAGCGGCACTCGGTGGGCGCCGTCACGGGCATCGTCCTCCTGCTGTTCCTCATGGTGGTGCTGCTGGGCCTGTTCGCCTGGCGCCGGCGGCGGCACAAAGAGAAAGGCCGGGAGCTGGCCCCGCGCGTCTCCTACACCCCCGCCATGCGGATGAGCAGCACGGACTACTCTCTCTCAGGTGAGGGCGCCCCCGCCCCAGGAAGAGACCCGGGATCCTTGGCCACTACAGGGTCGGTGGCTGGGTGCGGTCCCGCCCACCCCGAGAGCCAGCGGGGTGGGGAGCAGCTTCCCCGGGAGAGGTCTGAGCAGCTGTGCCCCACCCCCAGCGCCCCGTCCCCCTCACCCAGAGCAGTCGCTTTAGAGCGCATCTCCCCCGTGTGCCACTGCAGCACCTTGGGACACGAGGCCTGGCGGCCGGGGCCCAGGCCAGCCCTGCTGGAGACGGGAGCCCCTCAGTACAGGAAGGGGGCCCACTTTGTGACAGACGCAGGCCCCCTCCTCCCCTGAACCTGCGCTGCCGCACTTGGAAATAAGGCTGAGGAGATGTGGCTAAAGCAGAGGCCAGGATGCCGGGAAGTGTCCCACAGCCCCGGGTCTGGCGGCTCCCTGCGGCAGGTGGGCTCATGGGGCACCTGCGGCCTCCACACCTGTGCTGACCCCGCCCGCCTCGGCCTGCTGCCAGCCAGCTCCGGGCCACCGCAGGAGCAGCAGGCTCCGCTACCCAGGTGCCAGCCTGGCCCGAGAAGGGCTCCAGGCCTGTGCATGGCCCCCCACCCCTAGTCCTAGTCCGAGCCAGTGTCCTCCAATGATAGCCTGGCCCTCTGACTTGGGGACTTCCTTCTATGACCACACTGCGCTAGGCAGGCTGGGTCTCCTGGGCCCCTCAGGAGAGCAGCAGGGAAGGGCAGGAGCCCACAGGAGCGGGGCGCTCAGCTCTGTACCGCGGCTCTCCTGGTGCCCTCTGCACTGGGCAGTTGCAGGCTGGCACCTGGCCCGGGGCAGACCAGGCTCTCCAAATTCCCCCAGGGAGCTGGGGATGGGGGACGCGGCTGCCACCACGCAGTGTCCTCTTGAGGCCTCCAGCCCAAGCGTGAGCTTCGGGGACACCCAGGCCCGGAGCAGGAGGGTGATGGAACATGGCACCTTGTTCTCTCCCCAGATTTGTCTCAAAGTAGCAGCCACGCCCAGTGCTTTTCCAATTCCAGCTACCACACACTGGCGTGCGGGGGGCCTGCTACCAGCCAGGCCAGCACTCTGGACAGGAGCAGCCCCACCCAGGTACCGGGCCCCCGCATCCCGAGCCCCCACCCGCCGCCCTCCCCCACAGCCCTCTGCTCCGCCCAGGAAGGAAGTGCACCCCCTCACCGCAGGGCCCGTGGGCACAGTACCCGTGTGTGCACAGATAGGGAGAGAGCATCTTACATGCAGCCGCCACCCTGATGCCACAGAACTGATGAGCATCACAGGTACCCAAGCCACAGCACCGCTCAAGGTGACACGCTCCTCGCCGTGTGCAGCCAGCCGGTGACCCTCAGGGGGAGGCTTCTGTCACACGTAACCACGTAGTCACTTCTGCCACGTGCCAGCACATGCAATCAAAATACTGTCCGTCCAGCTCGGGTCACCGCAGAGTGACTGCCAACACTCAGCGACCAGTCACACACAAGGGCCGGGGAGCGCACGTTCAGCCACAGCCAGCGTTCCCGGGACAGGGCCGCCCGGGGTAGCTCAGCGCACAGGCCAGTCCCAGGCAGAGTAGGGGACGGGGAGACGGGAACAGCCACAAGGGCAAGGTGTGAGGGGCCCTTGCGGCCCACTTCCTGCCACCTCCTGGGTCTCCCCAGGACTCCCGACAACTCGCTCTGATGTCCCTCCTGGGCCAGGCGCACAGCTTTCATGTGCTAGGGCCCCTACCCTAGAGCTCTGGGAACCCCTTCCTCCCTGGCTGCTCCCCAGATACAACCGCCAGCCCAGAGACCAGGCTTCCTGCTGCAGACATGGCAGCAACAGTCACAGACCGTAGTTTCAAGGGCAATGCCGTGACTGCCCTCAGCCATTTCCCTGTGACACGCAAGAGCTCCCCAGAGACCCGCACGTGAACAGCGCGGGCCTCGCACACCAGCTCTGGCCCCCCTTCCTGTGCGCCCCTTCTGCTCAAACCCGCCTCTGGCTGGCAGAGCAGGGAGGTGACAGCCGCGTTATCCAGGCTGCAGCAGGCTCGAGCACAGGACGCCCAGCCGGGATGAAGGACAGAGGCTCCTGTGGCCACGCTCAGCTTGGCCTCAGTCTCACTGGGACACACCAGCCAGCCTGTCAGTAAGAGCCCAGTTACTGCGCAGGAGCCCACCTGCTGACCCCAGGGCCCCTCGGGCTACCTAGCAGAGGCAAGCGGCCATGACACACGGAAGGACACGAGCCAGCGTGAGAATGCAGGGAGGAAGGGCTGTCCCGGAGGGCTTTCCGCTGATCACAGGCAAGGGTGTTGCTCTCACTGGGCCCAGGTGAGGTGGAAGAGGCGGCACCTCCCTGAGCTGAGACGCCCCTCTGCCCCACCTAGCTGTCCTGCTGCCCACGAGAGGCAGCTTGGTTCAGGGAGCCCTGCCATCGGAGCCCCTGCTCCTGCCCCTCTTCGCAACAAGGGGCCTGGGAACCCTAGAGCTTCACCCAGACAGCTTGGATAGGCCTGTCATGGGCCGTCTAGCCCTCTCCTGCCTCAGTGGTCCGGGGCCTAGGTAGGGCAGTCTCCCTAAGGCCGGGCCGAGTGATGACTGGGGAGGGGGACCTGGGCACTCGGTCTTAACTGCCTCTCCTCTCCAAACAGCTCAGTACCAAGTCCCTTGACAGAGACACAGCAGGCTGGACCCCCTACAGCTATGTGAACGTGTTAGGTCAGTAGTGACTGGAGACTGCGCCCCATCATGCCCCACCCCATCCACCCCTACTGAGGGGCCCTGGCCCGGCTGAGAGAGAGAGGTTAGGGTTACAAGTGCTGAGTATGGCTTCCTGCAGGGCAAAGGGCTGCAGGGAGGAAAGCCAAGCCCCTCTCTTGGCTCCTAAGTGAAAGCCCTGACCCCTTCATTTCTATAGCGAGACTACTGTCTCGCGGGTGGTTCTGGCCCAGAGGGACAAGGAAGACAGCTAGGGCTGGGATGTGGGGACTCCTGCTGGAGGCAGAGGGTGCACTCGCCATCTGGGAAGGGACCCCTTTCCAGGGCCTCTTGCCCCTGCCCTGCTGGGCCCCAGTCGCTGTGGAGAGGGGGAGGGGGAGGGCCCTGCAGATGCTGCCAGAGGCCTTGGTCCTTTCTAGGTCACCCCGCCCTGACCTGTGCCCCCTCATGCACACCCCCTCCCCCCCTTCTGCCATACCAGGCCCTGGGAATAATGGCTCCTCCTGTCATTCCTCTCACTAGACTCCCATTTCCAGATCAGTGCCCTGGAAGCCAGGTACCCGCCCGAAGACTTCTACATTGAATTTAGACACCTCAGCCGTCCCGCTGAGCCACACTCACCAGGTCAGACCCCAGCCTCCCCTCCACTCCTCAGACCAGACCCGGCACCCACCCTGCTGCCCGCGCACCCCGATCCCAGAACTCTCCAACATGATTCATCCACCTACCCAGTGCCCTCACGAAGGCAATCGGTCCGAGTCCCCCACCATTCTGTGGCCAGTGGGTGTGGACAAACTGGGGTACTTTAGGTGAAGGAACACAACATACATGCACGCCCTACAGCACACAAAATTGCAACCCCAAACCACCGAGAAATGACCGGGGAGTGGCAGCACCTTTGGAGAGCCAGAAAGCCCAGTGTCCCCAGGAGCCCCCAGACCCACCAGTGGCCCTAGCCAAGCTCTCTCAGATCACCAAGTGCGGTTCTCAGGGAGAGATCTGGAGAAGCCGGGGCAGGACTGCCGCTCAGCATCTGGTAGCTCAGGACAGGTGCAAAGAGGTGACTTGGCATGGGGTAGGAGGCAGAGCGAGGAGCTGAATGTGGCCTCCCAACACACACTCGGGGCCAGGCCCAGGGCACTGGACAAGTCTGAGCCTGAGCTCAGGCCCCCGCTGGCTTCTCAACCAATCTCTGCAGGTTCCTGGGCCCAGCAGCACTAGGAAGAGTAAAGATTCTGAGTTCATCTACCTGTTGAGCAGGTATGAGCCGAGCCATAGCCAGAGAGCTGTGTTTTGGCTGTGGGTCTCCCAGACACTGGTCAGGGCATTTGATAACCCCAGCAATTAAACCCCTGCCCCCACCCCCAACATACTGCTTTTCCCCGGGGCCATCCTCTGTGCTCAGGCCCGATTCCACCCTGCTCTCCAGTCTGCACTTCACCCCGGTGCCAGGCAGCCTGGTGGCCAACGGGAGCCAGTACCTGGGGGAGACGTGGGCTCTAGTTGCACCTTAACTTCTCACTCGCTGGTGTGGTCTCGAACAAGTCTCTGCTACTCTCTGGGCCCACTTCCTGTTCTATAAAAAGGAAGAAGAGTTAACAGCTTAGCCGCCCTCGGAGGACAGCGCAGGAAGGCACTGTCAGGTGTACGGTGTTGGAGTCCTGCCGGCACAGACTGCTGCAGTATTGGTTCTGACCTGGAGAAGCCTGAGCTGCCCCACTGTGACACTTAGCAGTGTGGAGAAGGCAGCCACAGGAGGGAACCCTGCAAATTCGGCCTCTGGAGGAGTGCTCTGAGGAGCAGTGGGTTGGGGCTCGGTGTCAGGAGCGGCAAGTCAGCAAAGTCAAACGGTATCTTAGTAAGCACTGCCGCTTGCCTTGCCTGGTAGTGTGTCCTTAGTTGAAGCTTTCAGAAGGGAGGGAAAAGCAAAAAAAAAAACAAACCGGCCTTGACTTTGAGCCAGAGTCATTACTGTCCCAACCTAGAAATGCCAGGCTGCTGCTTTTCCAGCATTGCCTGTAGCAAAGAACTCAAGCCTGGTCCTTGAAGCTTTATGTCCTGCCTCCGGCTAGGGCTCAGGACCATGCGCTGTGGGAGCCTAGGGGAAAAAACTACGATAGCAAATGGGATAAAGAAATCCTTGGGGCTGAAAAACATTTGGTAATGCTTTTCAAAGACAAGTCTCAATCTGCACAAATAATCCATCCTCCCGAAACGGGTCTGTGGAGAGGAAAGGCTGTCTTTTCTGTAAAAATGACACAAGAACCCCAGCCACCCATCTCCTCTCCCTGGGCTCCCCTCAGCAGAGCCTTGGATCCAGAGGAGAGGCAGGACCAGAGCTGACAGAGGTGAGAAACTCTACTTCCCTTCCAAAATCCAACAGAATGGAGATCTGGAGTGTCATACAGCCTTCCCCTGATCTAAGAACTGTGACTTTACCTACAGTGACCACAGGTGGCGCCCAGGTCTTTTATGATGTGCTGAAAGGCGTGTCCCTGGGGTAAAGGTTAAAGGGCAGGCTGAGTAGGCCGGGGGTGCTGTAACAGGGCCCCTTACGAATTCCTGTAGCTCAACATGATCCAGGGCAAACTCACAATAATGTTCCAGCAATAAACAACTATTTCCTGAGTAGGAGAGAGAGAGAAAACTCCACAGCAGCCTAAACCTCACACCCTGTCCTTTGTTTCCTTATTTTCACACAGGTGCTTGTGGGATGGACAGACGTCAGAACACATACATTATGGACAAAGACTTCAAAGGTAGAGTATCCAATCCTGACATCCTATTAAAAAGGGCCTAGCAAGACAGAATACAGATTTGAACTGGCCAGGAATTCGCCCAAGAAACTGCATATTCCATGCCCCCAAGGAAAAAAAAAAAAAAAAAGACCACAGGACCGGGGCTTCTGGGTAAGCTCTACCCAGGAGGAGCAATCATGATGATGAATTCATCTTCCAATTTCAGTTGCACCTGCCTAGCAAATGCTTGTGGGTTTTTTTTTTTTTTTTAATAGATGCCAACTAAATGTCTCTGGAAATGTAGAGCGCCATTATCTAACCAATTAGTATGAGTTAAACTGATTATAAAATCTGAAATAAAGTTAATCTACCTGCCCCAGAGGCCTCCTGTTGTTGTGCTGGCGAGGAATGCCACCCACACCTGCTGCCTTTCTGGGGCACAAGGAATGAAAATTATATCCAGTTAGTACTGTGTGGGATTGCACCCTCAAAAGCCCTCACCCCCAAGAGCAGCAAACACAGGACAAATCCCTTACACACAAGAACTGCAGTTGGATCGTCCCTCTAGCATGCCCACAGGTGAAGCCAGAAGTGGAAGGTCAAGTCCTGCCTCCAGATTAGGTCCTAGGTATAAATGTCAGGTCTGTGAAATAGAGGGCTTTGATTCTCTGTCACTTATTAACTGTGAGCTCCCCAGGGCTCAGTTCCAACTGCAGAGCTGGGATAATTATGCCTGTCCTATGTCTAATAAGGCTGTCATGAGTAGCCAATACAATCACAGATGGGAAGTGTTTTGCATATTATAAAGGTTGTACTAATGTAATAGGGATATCTTTTGTCTCTGGGATCTATTAAGGGCTTCAGCCAAACAAAGACAGTTTGATGAACATCCTAGATCTAGCTGTGTACCAGAATCACTTGGAAAGTTTGTTAAAAGTATCTCCCTGAGACTGATGCAGTAGATAAAGAGTGCAGAGTCCTGGAATCTACTTGTAACGCTGCTTAGTATCTAACTAGTATTTAGAAACCGCTGATCAACACTGACCCAAACTCCTAAGTTACTATACGTTTCAGACCCAGCCTTAGATACACCCAAGACACAACCATCTCCTAAAACTAGCTGTCTGCAGCCCCTGGGGAGATCACTAGAAGTGAGACAAGGAAGGGGCAGATGGCAAGTAGCATGTTCTCAGAGAGGGCGCGCAGTAAGGACGAAGGGCCATCAGCATTTGCTAGGTTTATCCAGTGCCCAAAGAATCGCCGAGAATACACCCAGACTCCAAGCCGACCCACAGATGGTACCCTTTAGGAGCTGGATTCTGACAATTTTCTCTTTTGACTTAAACCATGCAAATACAGGCAAGCACCATTTCAGTAATTGAGGCTGAAAAGGCAGCGCCACCAATTCATTGTGGTGACCTCAGTTTCTTTCACAAACGAGTTGGGGTTTGGGCGGAAAGATCTCCAGGGGCCTTTCCGGCTCGGAGAATACGCATGACTCAAGCGTGAGTAAGCCCAGGCAGGCCCAGACAGCTTTCCGCGCGCCCTGCCATCCTCTGTGTTGTCATCAGGGTAGCTACTTTTAGACTCGGAACCATAAACGTAAAGCAGCACTAAGGAAAGCAGAGCCTCACCCGGGCGTCATTTCATTCCGCTTTTATGAGATCATACATCTGAGCCTCAAAGGCCTTAGTGGGCAGCGTGATTTCACTTCACCGCACTGGCCATAATCATCCTTTAGCTCAGAGACAAAAGGGTATTGTAGAGGCAAATGTGCCAGCAGGAGCAGGAGAACTCAAGCAGGGAAAAATGAGACACCACAGTCCAGAACTTGACAGAAGTATTTACAAAAGACATGAACTAAATTCCACCTATTGGTTAAACCCCTAAATAAACATTTAGTTTGTACCACAAAAGTGTCTTCTAAAAACCACAGGGCCAAACCAAACCAGAACTACCAAGAGAAAGGCTCTGAAGCCAATGGGAAAAGCCCTTGCCCAGGAACTAGGAGAGCTGGGCTGTAGCTGTCACCGAGTGGCACCGACTAGATCACACCCGGGCCCCAGCCACGACCGCCACCTCTTTAAAAAAGCAGTTGCGCCAGCTTCCCCTAAGGTGACTCCCACTCTTAACTCAGTCAACATCCACTCTTTCTCCTGCCAACAGACGCCTCCAATCTCTGCCACCTTGGAGGCCCTCCTGCCTCTCCTTCAGCACGATTCGGCAATTCCAAGTGCCACAGAGGAAACCCTCCCAGCCACGTGCCGTCCCCCTCCAGTCCACTACTGCCACCACTTTCCTCACCTGTATGCTCCTCTACTGTCCAAGCTCCAAGAAATAACTGTGGGTTCTTAGGGAATTAGCAGGCCAATGACTTCTGAAACTCCTTTTGCAGTCAATGTTCTCTGTGTGACCCTGAGACCACCCCTTCCCCTACCCCATAGCCTCTCAATCAAGAGAAGGATGCTTATTGCTCAGGAACAGAACAATCAGTGTGGCCTCCTGTTAAGAGCATTAGACCTAGGGGCTTGGTGGTACATGCCTGTAATCCCAGCACTCCAGGAGGCTGAGGCAGGAAGACTGCAAGTTCAAGTCTCACCTGGACAACTTTGAAAGACCCTGTCTCAAATGGATATAGCTCAGTGTGAAAGCCCTGGATTCAATCCTCAGAACCATTAAAAAAAAAAAATCATTGGCTAAATAGCATTGGCTACATAGCCTGGGTTTTGCCCCACACTTAAATTGGGTCTTAAGTGGATGTCAGATTTCTGGGTAAATGCACATCCCACTCACGAGGCGACTTCAGAAAGTCATTTCCTCTGGATTTGTCCTTCCTTGTAAAAGGAAGGTGCTCAGTTCATTTCAGAAGCCCCTCTGTCTCGTTTGTGACTACCAGTGCTTGAGGAGGTAGGAAATAATGGGAGCACATGGCGAGGTATTCGTAAGACTCAGCCTTCAGTCTTGATGCTGATTACCAGATCAGTGGCTGAAGCTTCCCCTTTATTTGCAAGATGCTCTGAAGGGTAGGGACTGGGGGGGTGGGGGGACTGTAAAAGGATGAGGAAGTGAGAGCAGCAGTTGTTCCTTCCCCTCTCGGGCGGTCCCTTCTTGCAGACAGGTGTAGAACTCAGCTGGAGGAGAGAGGGCTGCCTGGGGTGGAGCCCACCTGCTGGTCTTGCCCTTCCCTCCAGTTCCCAGCAGATGCAGGTCAATTTAATGCCCTGCCCAGCCACCAGGCCACCCAAGCAACACACACTAGAAATTTCTTTATCCTTGTATCTGCGTCTAGCCCATGTATGAACAACACTTCTGCCTGAGTCCAATCCCCGCCACCCAATCTCAACACCGCTTACCTACTTACGTGCACCTATTGCTCCAGAGCCAACAATGTAGTGTCTTCTCAATCTTGAAAGCAGCCTTGATTTTCTAGTGAAAATGGGAAGGGGTGCTGGCTGAGGCATTTTTAGGCATTAAGCCAGAGCTTCAACAAAAGCTTTTCCACTAGCAGAACTTAGGCATGGGACACCCATAAGAAGCATGAAGCTAGGCCTCTTCTCTCAGCAGGATGTGGCCCCACAGTTACAGGTATCCTTGTTGGGGGTACAGTGGAGCACCTGCAGTTTACATTTAGATACAAGGTCTGGAGTTTTAGTAGCAAGCTGTCCTGAGGGACAAACATCTTGACTGGCTATCAAAGAAGCCTTAGGTTGAGTCTTGAGTGAACCATTTAACAAAATACTAACAAACTCCCCTAGTAAGATTCCTTCCAACCAGCCCCCTCTCATGGATACAACAAGCCTCAAATGACCTAAGTGGAATGAAGTCTAACATTAAATACTACACAAAGTAAGCTGTCACTTCTCAACTTTCAGAAAATATGCAACCAAGTCAGCTGAGCTAGCCTTTCTTTAAGCAATACTAGCTTCCACAAAAGAAGCCCTGAGCTATTTCGCCTTACTCCTTGCCTGGTGAGTTCAGAGAACCCAAAGCAGGACAGATGGGCCACCCTGAGGTTCTTGACCTCACCACCACTCCCAAGAGGCAGACTATGTAGGCTAGGGCAGGGAGCCAGGGCCCACGACGACCTTTCCCCTTGGGAGCCTCCACCAGCAGCTGGGCCTTCTTAGCCTCCCTTTAGCCCCTGCTGGAACTGCCTGAACCTGCTCACTGCCAAGCAAGAATGTTTTCTCCTCCTCTTCTCTAGGGTCATATGCTCTCAGTGTCATGATCCAAGACTACACCAAAGCCAGCCTGCCTCCTTATCTGTGGGCTAAGCTCTAATGGAAAGTACTCTGGTTCTAGACCCTGACCTGCTACTGATAGCAGGGTGACTCTGGGCAAGTCAGTACTGTAGCTGAAGTCTTAGTTTCCTCATAAGCAACGATGGGGAGATGAGAATAATAATGACTGCTCTGCCTGAGTCACACAGCATTGGGGATGCTTGAAGAAACTAACGGGTATGAGTACTTTCGTACAAGACTGAGGAAGTGTCAACCTGCTAAAACAGACAAATTCCCACAGAGGTAGGAGGAAAGCCTAATTGTGATGGCGTCAGCTCAGCTATTTCAGTCACACAGTACTCTGTTCTCACAGGTCCAAGACACATCTTGATACCTCGAGTTATGTCACTTTCGCTCTAACACTTTCATTGATCTCTCAAACTGGGGACAGAAGATAAATGGGGAGGCACCCACAATGCAAATATGATGGTTATGGTGAATTTCACTATCACAGCAATGTAGAACTGGCTTTCCTTTTAGATCTCTCCTGACTACCAAACCCAAGACCCAGTGTTTGTTGCTGGACTCGGGTTGCCAGAGCCGTCTGTGCAGAGGAGGGTCAGAGCTCAGTTGCCTGCCTCTCCCAGACAATCCTGTCTCCTTGAGACAATCTGGAGGAGGCAGTAACCTTCCTCCCTCAAAAGGAGAATGGACTGTGTAATGTCTTCCTCCAGTGCAGCTAGTTACCTTGCTATATATTTGGAAACCAGTCTGCATCTTTTGTACCCTGAGGTCTTGTGATGATGCAACAGAGGTGGCAGGAGGTGGCAGCATGAGTTGTAGTACCAGAGGACACTGCTGAAACAGGGCTCAGTCAGCACTGTGAGAACTGCAAAAAGCAACCGTCAATGACACGTTACTAGAAAACAGGAACTTGCGCAAAGCTAGCTTGAGGCTCAAGTGCTTCTTACACCTTTATAAGCTTTCAGTTTGCCTAGTTTTAATCATCTTATAAGGCAGGAATGCTGCTAACTTGCCACCTAAACTTGCTAAATTGCTGACATCTGCGCTAAAACACACACTGCTTTTGAGTTGAAATCAGAAGACACAAAGCTGCTGAGCGCGATGCCGCACGCCTGTACAGCAGCACTCATGAGGCTAAGGAAAAAGGATTGCAAATTTGAAGCAGCCCTGGGGTAGACAGTACCCCCACACACACGCACAACATAGGCCATCGAGTCCCAAGGCATGGATTCAAGTCTTGTCACTGATAGCTTTACTAGCTGTGCAACCTCAGCCAAGTCACTTCCTCTCTCTGGCCATGCATGCCATAAAGCACATACTATTATTTGCAAAAACCAATACGTGAAAGCATATTACGAGTACCTTGAATTAGCATCTACTAAACACATTTTCCTATCCTCCAAAAAGACAAGTTGCTTCGAAAAAAACCCTGCCTCTCTCAAAAAGCGTAACTTTCAGACATTTAATAAATAAATCTTCAGTTATCATAGGCTTTTTCCAGCCCCAGGATCCTAACAGCACAAAGATTTGACAGCTGTTTCTGGTATTTCAATGAAGAGTTACATTCTTGCTTGCCCTAGAAAATCTCTCTTGCCTTGCAGATTACATGAAAGAATCCGTGTGCAGCTCTAGTACGTGTTCCTTGAATAGCAGTGAAAACCCTTATGCCACAATTAAGGACCCACCCATCCTCCCCTGCAAGCTTCCAGAGAACAGCTACGTAGAAATGAAGTCACCTGTGCACCGGGGGTCTTCGTCCACAGATGTGCCAGCCTTGTCGACATCTAATAAAAATATATATGAAGTTGGTAGGTGTCTCAAATAAGTGGAAACTTAGTGAAATCGGGGCAAAAGTGCAGTATCCCAAGTAAAACCCTCTACACTATCACCCTGTCTTCGAAGCACACCCTTCTTTGGTCGCTTTTTAAGGAATGTAAGGTGAACTCTTTCCTAATGCAGGAAGTCAAACTCTTGTGCCAACTCTGCTTTAAAATACACGCACACAGGCACACATGCGCGCATACACACACGCACCAGAATATGAAGCAGAACTAGGGTGGGGAATGGGTACACAGGCTTCAAATGATTACTGAGAAAAATCTCAATTTAAAAAAGAAAACAATCAGAACCAATACTTACACATCTCTGAATCATCTTCTTCATAGTTTAAACTCTACTTCTGGGCTCACTGATAAGACCCCTACCTCTGTGATCCTAAATCATTTGAGGTTGGCCAGAGGCCAGGATTTCGACAGCATTCTTAGGTTTTCTGTATCTTCACAAGCCTCCAGCCTAGCCCTCATTATCTGTCCAGATTTGTAGACCCACCTCTCTCCCCACCAAGTTACACAGAACTCTTTCCTCCCAAGAAGGCAACCAAAGCTAATCTCTTCTTTGAATTCATTTTTCACTATATTCCTTAGAGCCCACAGTCAGTGTGGTCCAAGAAGGCCGCGGTCATAACTCCAGCTATATCCAGAATCCATACGACATTCCTAGGAACAGCCATATTCCTGGTCACTATGACCTCCTCCCAGTAAGACAAAGCCCTACCAGTGGGCCCTCCCAGGACAAGCAATCGTAAGCGGGATAAGCTTCTCTCTTGCAGTGTGCTCTGTTGAATATTCTCTGACTCTCTGAAAGAAGACAACCCCTTGACTTGAATACTGATACAGACTGGCTCCAGCTGCATATTAGTTATTACATTCACCTGGAATTAAAGAAGAGCTTCCAAATGGGACTTGGGTAATTGTTCAAAGTCTGTAAACAAAGGCAAATCTTATCACCCACCCATCCCCCAGCCCCTAATGCCCCGGATTATATGATTTCTAAAGCATTTAAGATACTACTACTCATCAATATCAGGTAAAATACATGTATTTAACATTCTGAAACATGATGCTTAAAAAGCATGTAGAATAGCAAACCTTCCATGAAGGGAAAAGGGCCTGGGGAGACAAGTGGGTTAAAGCACCTGAAATGTATAGGTACTTTTGATAACTGTTACCATCAACATCTGTTTTACTGCTAAGATAATTAGTACACATACACTGTCCTAATATCAGTCCTACAATACCTGTCCCTATACGTCTGGTCCACTGAATTACAAGGGCCAAGATTACAGAATATAATGCTGACAACCTCCATTAAAAACAAAAAACAAGACTTTGAAGAAAGAAAAAGAAATAGTTTCCAAATTGCAGTAGTTAACTTTCAGTCTGATTTCTAGGCCAGCTTTACCAAATTTGCCAATTCAAATTGCCAGAACAACGCAAGGCAGTCCTGATTGTGTTATACCACCTTAATCTATCTGACACTTGAGTCATTCCACATGAAATAGGAAACAGGGCATGGAAAGGTTGCTTTATCAAGTTAGTAGTCATAAACTAGTAAGAATTAAGTACCTTTAAAACTGGCTATTTGGCCTCCCTAATTTATTTAGTTGGGATTCCTTGACTCAGAAAATATTTGCTTTCAAGCAGTTCTTCATAAATCTTGAGCTTGATGTATTACGGAACCAAAGAGTACAGAGGAAATAAGACAAATGTGGATATGCCAAGTTTATGTTGCTTTTACATTATGCTTTTTGATGGAACTAAATGACACCAATGATCAAAGAAAGAATGGACTATAACCAGTTGCTGTAAATTGGTATAAAACATCACAGTAAATAGCACAAGAGGATATGAACTGCTTAAAGCCACCACATTCCAAGATGGCCAAATATGCATTCCAATAAGCTAATGCTCTGGATCCCAGTGTTCAGATGGCCTATACCTTCCTTTACTAATGAACACATGTAAATGAGGCTTGATGATGCTGAATGGAGCCAACCCCCAAGCCCTATAGAGGACCTCTTCACAAGAATTAAATGGCAAACCATGGAGGCTAATGACCACATCGATGCCACGGCATTCTGGTAATAGTCAAAAACACTTCTATAAAAGGTAGAGAGAAGAGGAGTTAAATGACTGCAAAGCTGGAATACTGTTACCAGAAGTGTGGGAGCTCTGAAATCCTTCATAGAAACTGGAAGTCAGCCATGGAATTCATTAGTTTGGGCAACAGCAAAAGCAAGAACATCAGCGAGGAAGCCCCCCTCCCCTATTTCACTCAAGGCATAAGCAACTTTTAGTTAGAGGAGAATATGCAATACTTACAGGAATGCTGCATGTGTGCATGGGAGCGAGTGATCAGCAACAGTAAGCTGACTTTCAAAAAAAGCCTTATTAAAATATAAATACTAGAAATTACTTTGTAGGCCCAAATAAATATTTCTCATACATATGTAGTAAGAAATAGAGATAAGAGACTTACCTCAGTATTCCGGGGCTGCAAGTGCTCAAGTATCTTTGTGAAGCAAGGAGGAAGCAGCATGGCGAAGTCAGATTCGGCAAAGAGAGACTTCATCTCAACCCCGGGTCTTATCTTCTCCCTCATCCTGCATGCGCAATAACTGCTACCTGGCCAACTGCAAACAAGCAGCATCCCTCGAGTTGGAAGTTCCACCCATCTTCTGCCAACTATCCCCTGGGCAAAAGTATCCAGCAAGAAGTGGAATGGCTAGAGCACTGAGTCAAAGAGATTTCTGGCAAGTGACTGGCCCTCTTTGAGCTCCTTTGTTCCCCCTGCCTAAAAATAAAAGGAGGAGCAGGAAATATAGAAGGCAACCCCAACAACCCTTCAGCTCTAGCATTCTATGACTTTTTAAAGCAATGTAGTACAACTCAAATCAGACAATACAGAGAAGGGAAGGGCAAAGGATGCGAATGATCTATGGTGACAACAGCTGCCATCACATATCTATGAGTTACTGGTAAAAGACATTTCAATCTTACAGAGTAACTGTGAGAAATTGCTCTTTAGCGCTGTCACAAACAGGTTCATGGTCAGCCTAAACAGATGCACTGTGCATTTTCTTGGTGACTTGGAAAAAATCTGTTTGGCATTTTTCAGAAACTAAATTTTCAATCAAATTGATACACATACAATTCAGATGAACAAAGAAAGCAATTGTATAATAGCATAAGAGACTATAAAATGGCAATACTTTTTTTAAACCAGATTTGTAATATATTTGTTCACTGTGCAGAGGGACTATACCTTGTACAAAATAAAATGAATTTCTCAAACTAAATGAACAAGAAAGACTACTCTTTGTTGTACTGCAAACTGAAAACATGTCTATCCTCTACACTCCGGGGTTTTAGGTTTATTTTGTGTGGTCAATTTAAGCAGCTGGAAGAGTGAGAATTATGCCAATATACGCTTGAAAATAGTAATGAAAAGGTTGTTTAACAAGGGAGTCTCAACCTTTAAAGTCATGAATGGCACCAGTATATTCTTATTCATGTCAAAAGTACTTTTAAAGTGTATATACATCTGCTTTCCCAAATATGTGTACTCAAGGACGTCTATGACAGGTATGCTCAGCTCCAGAGGTACAAAGGTAAAACAAAAACAAGAACAGAAAAGGTAGTTCTATGGAACGGAAAAACAGCAAGTGCAAGGGCTACTTAATTTATGTAAATCCCACAAACAGCTTTCTACTAGAAGTTCTCATCCAGTGCAGTCACTCTGGGTGTTATCTGTCCTAAGACCTTTTAAAACAACCTCCTCGGGTCAGGGATATAGCTCAGTGGCATAAGCACCTGCCTGGCAAGTGCAAGGTCCTGAGTTCAATTCTCTGTACCAAAAGATAAATGCATACATACATACATAAAAAAATAACCTTTTGACCTGACAGAAAACCAACAGGATTCATTTTGTAATAAAATACAGTAAAACAAAACAAAACAAAAATCCAACTTATTGAAAGCATTCAATAAGTTTAAACTTCTCAGAAGTATGTACATAAATCTCATATTTGGGCCATACCAAAATATTCCAGCCTGCCAATCATAAGGCTTACGTGATACTCAAAAGTTACTCCAATTTAATATGGTGTTTAACCAAAAATAATACAGTTTTCTGATTAGAAATAACAGTCATTCAGAATAGATTAACAGGTAACTTTCAGAGGCTAGGGATTTATATCTTAGCAAAAGGCAAAACATAATCACAAGGTATTAAGGCTAAAAAAAGTATTTACTCAGAATAATTTAAAATTATGTCCTATAAGTCTCGGAATATGTATTACCCAACACTGTAAATGGTAACCAAAGGTCAATAGCTGTGAGTTGTGCACTCAATATAAGATGATTCTATTAGTCATTCATCTGACCACAGGGAAGACAGAAGAGGCCCATTTAATCAGTGTAAGAGATGGAAAATCTAAGAGGGATAGACTGACTGACACTTGGGGGTTCATTATACTATTATTTATGCTTCTGTAAATTTTATTATAAACATTTATTGAATTGTAATATATAATTACAGATCTGTAAATTTTAATAAAAAATTTTAAAACAAATGTTTATTCTTAGGCCGTAGCTCACCAAGCTACCCCAGAACGAAGCCCAGGCTCAGAGCCCTTCCCTCTTAGATAGTCCACTCTAACTGTTCTGACACAGGGTTGCCGGGGGCGTTAACATTAGGAATGTAAATGTGAACAAAGCATACTCCCCACCCCGAGGATCTGCACAGCACGGTGACTGCAGAAGGGCGTGGAGTGCTGAGTATGGATTTTCTCCCTGGACTTGCAGAGCTCCACAGACTCTGAGCAGTAGTCTAATCCAAACCGCAGAAGGCGGAAGTCCTGGCCCACAGCTTCTGAGTCAGAGCTCCTCCCCATCTAGCCTCCTCCTCTGAAGCTGCTGTCCAGCCGGCAGATAGATCCCTCCCTCTAGAGCCTTAAGCACGTGGAACTAGACTCAAACACAGGAAAGGAATGCTGCCCAGTGCTAATTTTCACTGCCATGGCTGGTGCTACTAAGAGATTAGTTAACAGCCAATACACAGGACATATTACGTTCGTATCTCTCAAGAATGTTTAAGAACTAAACTCAAATAATGCTTCAACCATTAATTACCTTACACCAACAGCCAAAAAATTGCCACATCGTGTGTAAACACCAATCTATATACTGGATTTAATCACTGGTTCTGTTGGATAGTTAGTTCTGTGGGTTGATCTACCTTCTTGTATTTTTCTATTAAAGAGATCATTTTTTAAATATTTAACACAAAATGCTTTTAAAAATTCTTGCCCAGTCATGAATATCTTTCAAAGTACACATCCAAGTCAGTAGAATTTTTTAAACAGCACAGAACAAGCAGTTCCCAGATTGACAGCCAACGTGGCCCATCAAATGCTCCTCCCCTAGCATATGTGGGTATTCTACTGCACACTGCAAAAACTAACAGTTGTTTGTAAATGTTCTGAAAAATTTCCTCTTATTCAATGGTGTTAACAGAGAAATAACATTTCCATCAAGTTATTGTGGTAAGACCAAAAACATTTTGCACAGTATATACTTGATTTTTACTTACTCATTAAGTTAAAGTGAGTTAGAATGTGTAATATTTTGGCTTTAGTATCTGAAAGGTTCATTCAGAGAATTACAGAATTTAAAGTCAGGATGAATCCCAGAAATGACCTAATCTAGTCCTGTCATTAACTGGAAGACGATGAATACACAGCTGTGACAGAACCTACCTCTGTCACCCAGTCTAGTTCTGCATGAAATCTACCATCACCAGGCTTGGTAGTGCACACCTGTAATCCCAGCACTCGAGAGGCTGGGGCAAGAGGATCAGTGCATGTCTGAGGCCAGCCTGGGCTACATGGTGAGTTCAAAGCCAGCCTAAACTACACCGTGAAACCCTGTCTCAAACAAGCTAAATAAACAAATCTACAACTTTCAATGTTTAAGTCAAATAGCATATTTTCTAATATATACCTGGAATGTATATATTATGCAAATATATTTCAAAATTTCTACCCTCAAAGTCATTGGGTTTTTTGGGTTTTTTTTTTTTTGGTTCCAGGGATCAAACTCACAACTTCGCACTTACCAGGAAGGTGCTTATGCTGCTGAGCTAACTCCCCAGCCCCTCCAACTCAATTTCTAACAAACTGGATACCCTTACCCTAACTGTCTCTTCACATATAAAATGTAATGATATTAGCATGTTGTACTGTTAATTGTCAGCATTAGCCTCCTGTGATTTGGAAGAACACAGTCACTGTTTAAAACATTAGAATGACAACTCCAGTTTCTCTGGCGTACTGTGCAGGTGAACAGACACTCGGACCTGTCTAATCCCAGAAAGGGACATGGCACCAGCACTGCCTGACCGGAAGAAAAAAACAGCACTCTCCTCCTTAGTATGAGCATCACAGCTCCTTGTGCTTTTAACCCAGTAGTGACATGGTACAAGAGGATCCTTTCACAGTTTTTGATCATTTTTTTTAAAACACAATAAATGGAGGTCATATACAATCCTAAACAAAATTCAGTTTGTTTTGAATTTTTTCAGGCTTATATGTGTTACCCATGAGACAATCGATTTCTGTTATTTTCCTCTGTTAAAATAAAAAATTTTAAAGATCCGTAAATTGAAACCTAACAAGCTGGATTAAGTTCTTATGTGTGTGTGGTGTTGGCCAAAAATATCTAAATAGTGCAGCTTTTTTCTTTAAGCTACATGAAAGAAATTATCCTAATAGTTCAAACCACTGAAAGTATTTCTGTTTAGTAAGTCAGCAAAGATAAAAATTAAGACATTCATTTCCCCAACAACAAAAGAAATATAACTAGTGATGTGCCCACTCTCTTAAGAAATCCAACTTTTCTGTAGAATCCTTCAGAACTGAAAAGATCTCTGGCAAAAGACACTGGCTGACACCTTTTTTTACAATGACAATTTAGCACACTAAATGAAATGTCTAATGATAACTTATCCTTACACAGTGGCAACTATTCTTAGAAAGAAATCACAGAGAGCACTTGAGACAATGACACATAAGTTTGAATCAAAGTACAAAGGCTAAATGGCTTTTTTAGGACGACATAACAGATTAAAAGAATGTTCAATGTTATGATAACTGAAAAGGAGGATCAAGCAACAAAATACTGAAAAAACTTACTCTCAATTTCAATAAAACAGAGATGGAGACGTTTCCTGTGTCTGTCATACATGGAAGTACAAAGACTACTTCCCCAATGTTTGTTAATACTTCTCCCAAGAGAAACATAACTGAACTTGAGGTCTAACATCACACCTGAATTCACATACTGATACCCCTATTCAATGTTTACTTGATAATGCAAGCACCTTTGTGCTTACTTATCAGAATCAAGTATTCCAGGGCTGCATCCAAAGGACTCAAAAGAAAATGTCATCTGACAACGTAAAGAATAGACCCCCTATAACTGTTTATTAGAATGAGAATATATTCCAAATCAACAACTAAAAACAAAAACAAAAACAAAATCAAGTTACAGAGCATGCATAAAATACAAAGTAGCAATTTACAAATAGATAATAGTATCTTTATAACCAATACACTAAAACAGTAAAATGGCTACACAGGAAATGACTGACTACAGCAATGCCTTCCGTGCACCCCACACATCATGAGCACCGCAAAAGACAGAAGATTAACTATGAAACATAGGAAATCTATGCAAGCCCACACATATATATTTTTTGATATCCCATCATCCTGAAATTATCACTGCAGTTGACAACTTTCAGAAAACTGCAGAGAAGTGCTTAATATTATCCACATAAGGAAGTAAAACTAAATATTAGTGTGCACATTTCTGAATGAGGAACAAGTTGCTCCATTGATTTCAATAATGTAGTGGAAAAAAATGACTTCAGGTCTCTATAATGCCTAAATGCATTCTATTTAAACTCAAGGTACTATTTCATTTTACATACTAAAGAATACATGCTGTTAAGTGGTACCACTTGAGCATAAATTAACCTCTCACTGTATCCTTTAGACATACTAAAACCAAAGATTTAACTAGACTATATTCCATTATACACTGCACAACTCAAATATAAGCATTGCTAAAATAATCACCCATAACTGCTGGTGGAAATGGTGATAAAACCAGGTTGCATTTCACTTACTGGCAGGTTTTTAAACAAAATTAACATTTAAAATTTGATATTACCAGCATTAAACCAGTTATTGCCTAAGCAATAAAATGCCACATAATCTACTGCTGGGAAATGAGATCAGTTAAATGACTTGGGCTACCTGATCACTGCAACAGAGACACTTCTGAAGGAATTCTGCCAGTCTCTCCAGTTCCTAGTCTGCCAGGCAGCACTGTTTAACTTATGGCCCCATAACCATAACCCTAACCCAAAGTGTAACAGTCAGTCTTTTGTGTTTATTAGGATAATTCTTGTCCAGAAAAAAGTGCCCTTTCTAATCAACTTTGATGCTTACAAAAATTAAACCAAAATGTACTAAACTACATAAACCTATTAAGGCATTTTAGAAATTGACTTCCAGAATAATGGAAAATTTTCACAAAATCCTGCTATGTTTACAGGGCAACTCTTAGATTTGTTGAAATATACACTGCACTGAGAGAAGAGTGTACTACTTCTAAGCAGCTCTGTGGCAAAATAATAGCTTATTTCTAAGGTCTTCTTCATTTGATTTGACCAAGACCAATGGGTCTGAGCTTCAAGTGAACAAGTTCAACTATGTCCTACAGAGACAGGCTTTCATGATGAAAAGTAAACAATAATTGAGGAATTCGAACATTCAGTTTATTAAACTAAGGCCAGTGAAGCCACAACATGGAAAAAAAAAACTGCAGTCATTCGGGACAAAGTGGATGATTTTATAAAGCTAAAATCAAAAGACTTAAGACATGGAAGAATGAGGAAGTAAAGTAATAAAACACAAAAGTGACCACAGGAATTACAAATATATTTAAATCTCAGACCTGGGAAATGGACTATACACAGCCTTCTAGGGGAGAAGAGAAACGCGTTAGATGTTCTGACAGCACTGCACCTTTGGCTTGTTTTCCGTGGTTGGTGGGACATGAATAGGAACCACGTTGTTGCTTGGAGACATGTCATTTTCACGTCTGTCTGACATTTGCTTCTGAGAGACAATGCGGTATATCTCTGAAAAAAAGAAACAAAATACTTAAGAGTAAATCCATGAAGAGTTACTATAAAAGATATGACAGAAGATATACCCAGCAGAGAATACATAAATTTAACATTTTACTTTCAAAGGCCCACTGATTAGAACAAACCATTATTTTAGTATTCTCCCTTTCCAGCCAGCACAGGGCCACATGCCTGTAATCCCAGCATTTGGGGGGCTGAGGCAGGAGGACTGTCACGAATTCAAGGCTAGCCTGTACTACATAGTGAAACTGTCTCAAAACAAAACAAAAATTTTTTTCACAAAAAAGAAACAAAAAGTTTTTCCATTTCAAAAGGAAAGATTTACATGCCAATAAAATCTTCTCTTATTTTATTTATTTATTTGTTTTTTTTTTTGTGGCACCAAGGGATGGAACTCACAACCTCACACCTGCCAGACAGGTGCTTAAGCCACTGAGCCAAACTCCTGGTCCTAGGTTTTTGAGGCAGGGTCGCACTATGTAGCCCAAGCCGGCCTCGAACTCACAACGCTCCTCCTACCTCAGCCTCCCGAGTGCTGGGATTAAAGGCGTGCACCACCACACCTGGCTAAAATCTTCTTTTAAAGAATGTCACAGTTCGTAGACACAGATCTGAATGGAATCATTTAAGTATTTTCACCCTACTTTTAGTAAGTATTTTCAGTCTACCTTTACAAAAAAAGCCCACATATGTTGACATTGTATATGTAAATAAATCTGCACTATCAGATACATCCTGTATTTTTTCTAAGCTCTGTAGGGAAGAGCACAACTTCCTAAACATGCTAAAATCCCAAAAGACTCTTGGAAGAATCTAATGTGTTTATTAGTGATTTCCTGAATTAAAGTTAAATTGTAATTAATTATTCAAAAGAAGCAACTTACGATTTTATGTGCACACACTTTCATGACACTGTAGTCAACTTAATACGTAAACTAACACAGTGACCAGAATATACCCTTGCTTGCTTTTTTTTTTGGGGGGGGGGGCAGGTAAAATTTATACCTGAGAAGGTTTTGGAGAAAACAGAGGAAAAAACCCACATTAAAGATAAGCTGTTGAATAAAGCTTTTAAACACACACACACACACACACACACAGTCTTCATTCAGACTCTTTTGACTGAAAAGGGAAGGGATGGGAGTGTGTCAAGATAGAAGAAATTTACCCTTCCTGCAATTAGGCTAGTGGCTAACGAATAAAGATAATCACCAATTTGTAGTTAAGCTGTACCTTTCATTCTATGTTTTCTCTCTAATGCCAAACTGGCTGGATCTTCTTGTTCAAGGACAAATAACTAAATGTGGCCCCTGTAAATTTTAGCTTCTTTACAAGTTGTTTTGAAGACTCAGTTAAGGAAAAAGAAAATACAAAAAAAAAATTAAAAAAAAATCCCTGCAGACTCTTACATAAAAAGCAAATATATGTAATACTGGAAGAAGCAAAGGCAGATTTCTCACATAACATTGAGAAGTAAATAATTAAAGAGGTCTCTTTATAAAGCAAGACATTTGAGCAGTGTTGTGTAACTGTCTGCAAGTACTGTGTTCTTTCAGAAATAGGTTACTGTTGCATTACTCCAGTCACCAAAGAGATGACTGCTAATAAAAATGCTGACAAGGCAATAAAGAGAAAAAGTATTGCCCAGAAAAACAGAAACAAAACTTTTTCTCCAGGTGTAATCAATTGTAAGCAGCTCCTAAGTAATTTAAATCTCTTAAGGCTGGGTGCCATTAAAAAAAAAAAGAACTTGGATAAGAAAATAGGAAGCAGGTACCTTCCAGCTGGTACAATATCTGATTAAAAATGATTAGCATTCCAGTGGGAGAAGGATCATAGGACAAGTAACTTGCTAAACCAGAAGCAAGTACTACATTTCCCTCTTTCAAGGGCATGATCTTACTGAATGGGATACACTAAATTCCTGTGCAGTTCCTTTACACAATGTCCAAGCCTTAGGTATGATTAGAAAGAAAAGGAATCCTGCTTTAATATTCTATCAGAATCTTGTATAGAGCAAAGCTAAATAAAAAAAGACATATATCTCTTCCTACTCTAATGGACATGTGAATCGAATAGCAACATAATTCTAAGGACGTTAAAGGCAAGAGTTCCCAACTAGGGAATAAGAAAAGTTAAAATTAATTTCTCCAAAAATTGTGAAAACAACAGAAACCTAAATTATTTCACTAATGCATAGTTAGAAGCTTTTGCTATATCTCTTAAAGTTCACTGTTCACCATGTAAGTTTCTCAAAGGTCAAAAAATATTCTGAAGCCAGGTGTGGTGGTGCACACTGCAATCCTAGCACTTGGGAGGCTGATGCAGAACTGCCTTGAGAGTTCAAGGTCAGCCTGAACTGCATAGCAAGACCCTGTCTCAAAACAAGCAAACAAAAAAATCCTGATTTTATATATTCACATGTATTTAAACTGAGGTCTCCATGTGCCAAGAAAAAAGCTACTCCTACACTTAATTTAAAAATTCTAACTAAACTGATAAATCAATACTTGAAAACTCTACCCCCTCCCATACCTTCATCCCTTTTTTGTGGTCCTAGAGATTGAATCCAGGGCCTTTGTACTAAGTTACATCCCCAACACTTCCCCCTACCTTCTTTTGAAACAGGGTCTTGCTAAGTGGCTAAATTGTCCAGTTTGAGTTTAAATTTACAAACCGTGCTAGGATTACAAGCCTGCGCCACCACCCTGATTTAGCACCTCACCCCCCTCTTAAAGAGGCAATAAACTAAGTGAAATAAAAGTCTTTCAGCCACAGAATTAAGAATTTACTCTTCACACTAAAAAGGTATGTTTGACTTATTAATTATACGGAGAAACATGGCAAATATCACTTTAAACAAGTAATCAAAGTTAACGATACCAGGAATAAGCAAGACTGGCTCAATATCACAAGCCTCCTGATAGGATGTATTGAGACCACTTCTGTGGCATTCCTGCCAGAAGTCTATGATCTGAATATAATCATGGAGAAATCATCTTATGGAGTTTCTATGAAATTCAGACGGCAAGAATGCCATAGGTTTATTCTAAGACAAACACAAATAACAAAAAAGGTTTCAACACTGTATCATCTTATACTTTAAAAATTAAAAAGCTCTTTTTTTCAGTAACATCTGAATACCCAGTAAATGTTTAATATCATTAAATTTAAGGCAGAACTAAATCTAATGAGATTATTATTTTCTTTCCTTTTTTATGCATTAATCCTCCCACACTGACATACGAGAGGAAAAAAAAGTTTAGAACATCCTAACACTCGCAAAATAACATAATGATCTGTAATGCCACAGATCAACCCTTGGATCTAGGGAAGAAGCTGAGGAAAGAGCAAATATAAACAGGGAGAGTGGTAGTAAGCCAAACTAAAGTGTTTGCTTGCAAGCAACCTTAATTGATGACTTAAGTTTAATCTACAGTAAATTTTAAGAAAAACAGCCAGATGTTGTTCTTCACCTATAAGGGCAAAACAGCTCAATTTTAAGAACTGACAAGTAACTTGGGATGAGTAACTTGCTAAGCCAGAGGCAAGTACTGTATTTCCCTCTTTCAAGGGAATGTTCTTATGAATGGGATAATTGATTAAGTGATTAACATTCCTGTCTGCACTATCAAGAAATCTGATGGTAAAATGACAATAGCTAACTGCAGGTAAAGATTTGACTTTATTTCACTAATACAGAATAATCAGGCAAGAACTTGAGATCAGAAAATGGGTTAGAATTATAGCAAAGCAGAGTAGATGAGACATAAGAAATGTCTCAACAGTAAAGACTTCCTAAAAATTTCTTTTAAGTGAGATTTTCATAGACCTTACAGATTCAGACTATTAAGGTGATTCAGCTTACCTTTTAAAACACTATGATGCTAGGCATGGTGGCTAGCACCTATAATCCCAGCACTCAGGAGGCTGAGGCAGAAGGATCACTCCGAGATCGAGGCCAGCCTGGGCTATACAGCAAGTTCAAGGCCAACCCAGCCCCACTATGAATCCTAGGACCAGGGAGGTTCAGTGACTTGAGTTACACAGGCCTGTGTATAAAACCCCAGAACTCCTTAGTCTTGATGTAATATTCTACACATTGACTCAATGGAATTCATGCAAATGGTTATAAAGAAAAAAGCAGGACTTGCAAATTTTACTCTCTTGAAACCATCTATGAGACTTGACACAGAAAAGATTCTAAAGTACTGTGCTCCAAAAACTGCTTATCTGACCCCAGAACTAGTTCTTATGATTACTGTTCTTCCAGTAACCGAAAATCGAAATGATGGCATATAAATCACCAATAATTATTTTATTTTTAACAAGTTTTTTTATGCCTTAATTACTAGTTAGGCACCAATTTATTAATGTTCACTATGTACCAGGGATAGTTAAGTTTTTTCTTTTTTTGAGACAGTTTCACTATATAGTTCAAACTACGTGGCCTTGAATTTAGTGATCCTCCTGCCTCAGCCTCCAGAGTGTTGGGATTACAGGTGTGCAGCACCACACTCAGCTCTTTACAAGCACTAACTCATACTGGAATTGGAATTTAGAGCAGATGTCTCAGTGATAAACCAGTTTGCTGGGTGTTAAGAGTGACAAAAACTTTTAAGTAGCATTAACACTCAAATTAAATTCTATCACAAGATTTTAAAAATACAAGTCCTCTTTCAAAAAGGAAATAACTCTTAAAACATATTTGAACTTTACACATGAAGAAATTAAGGCCTATATGGGCATGATTACATGCTTGTAATCCCAGGACTCTGGGAGGCTAAGGTAAGAAGATCATAAGTCTCAAGCAAAGCAAAACAACTTAGCAAGACCCTGTCTCAAAAGAGGAGGGGGGAGGTCTGAGGAAGTAGCTCAGTGCAAAGGCCCTGGGTTCAATTCCCAGTATTGAGGAAAAAAAAACCTTAAGGTCTAAAATGGTTAAATAACTTGCCTAAGATTATAAAGTTAAATGAGGAAACGCCCAATTCAGGCTTCCACGCCCATGTTCTTCATTCTTTGGCTTTACTCCTTTCATTTTTACAGAAAAAGCTAAAAATCTGTTCCCCTCTAATACACACATTGTACTAAATTACAACTTATTACAATATAGCCAGAAAGTAATTTAAACAATTCTATATTTGGAGTTTTCAGCCACCCAAAATGACACCGGTTTTTTGTTTTTTGGGTTTTTTTTGGTGGCACCGGGGATTGAACTCACAACCAAGCGCCTGCCAGACAGGGGCTTAAGCTGCTGAGCCAAACTCCTGGCCCTAGTTTTTTGAGGCAGGGTCACACTATGTAGCTCAGTCTGGCCTTGCATTCAAGTTGTAGCCCAAGCCGGTCTCAAACTCACAACGCTCCTCCTACCTCAGCCTTCTGAGTGCTGGGATTAAAGGCATGCGCCAACATGCCTGGCTAAAACTACACATTAAAACTATATTCTAATTCATGAATTCTCAAAAGTAATTCAGAAGTTCTTTTAAAAAAAAAAAACCACCAAAGTACTTATTAAGGGATTAAGATCACATCTACTGAAATCTGGTCATTCTAATAAAGTCAGAGTAAATATGAGTCAGCACAAAGAAAATCTTCTTATCCAAGTGTGTGACCTGGTTATCTCCATTCCTAAACCGCATGAACTCTGTCCCTTTCCCACTGCTCATTTAAACTTCTCTAGGTGCAATCACTGGCTGATTTTATCTACAAGTGACACCTTGCTTCTTAAATTTTTAAAATTGTATTTTTCTCTAGTCTTTTCCCATTCTAATTTCAAAGGGGGCACTTACAACTTTCTATAGTTGAGATCTCAATATTTATCTTCTGAAAACACATTTTAAAAAACAAAGAACATTTAAACATAACTTTATGCTGTATAGAATATACAGTCTAAATACATGGAAGTGAACAAATTACTTTCTAAAGTTTCCTGCCAGGACTGGGGGTTTAGCTCAGTGGCTTATGCACTTGCCTGGCAGGCGCGGGGTTGTGAGTTCAATCCCCGGTACCAAAAAAAAAGAAAAAAACAAGTTTCTTCCCACTGTAAACCAGATGAATGAGAACAACTGAAGTCCAGTGAATAAGGGTTATAACTAATTTTGCCACAGCCATGGTATTCACTTATAATTCTGCGCTCTCTCCCTTTAAACTGCTCTTGTGACAGTAGTTCTCATATGGTGTAATACACAATTAATTTCCTGATTCATTTACGTTACCCACCTAAACTTCCATTTTCTACTGGTATAACCTGAAATGTAAGCCTTACCTGTCAGAATTGTCTGGAAAGCAGCTTCCACATTTGTAGAGTCTAGAGCAGATGTCTCAATGAATGACAAACCATTCTTTTCTGTGGGAAGACACAAAAACCAGTCTTGTCAAGTTTTGCTGTTTTGTGGTGGTGGGGATCAAACCCAGGGCCTTAAATATACAAAGCAAGCTTATTAATACTAAGCCATATCCCCACCCAAGATCTACTTCTAGCAAGAATGCAACCATCTTTTTCTCCCCCAGTGGTGCTAAGGATCTAATCCAGGGCTTTGCCCATGTGAAGCCAGTGTTTTACCAGTGAGCTGCACTCCCAGTCCCTGGCAGGTTTTAAAACAAGGGATGTGATATACTCAAGACCTTAGGAAAATGACAAAATTTTACCTTGAAAACCCAAGACCCCTGCAACTTCTAGGACAGAAAGGACACTATTCTATTTATGCTTTAGGAAATTAAAATTAACAATGAAAATTTTTCATTAATTAAAATACTCATATCTAAATACTGCCACTAGAAATAAAAGATACTATTCAAAATGTAGTAAACTTTTTAAACACTCAGCTGTTTCTGTTCTTCACTTTGCTCTCTACCAACTACACAGCCATGGTATTCACTTATAATTCTGCGCTCTCTCCTAGCAAGGCAATGGAGACACAAACCTATTTTTCAAAGTACTTGGGAGGCTGAGGCAACAGCATTATAAATGCAAGGCCAGCCTGGGCAACTTAACAAGGCCCTGTCATGAAATAAGTTTTAAAAAGGGCTGGGGGTATAGCTCAGTAGTAGAGTGCTTGCCTAGTATGCAGGAGACTCTGGGTTCAATCCTCAGTATAGACAAAAGTATTTCTTGCCTCAGACACTAAAAGCATTATTGAAAAAGTATTCACAATATAACCACTAGTATAAGGTCATGACTTTTATTAGCCAAGAATACACATGCTGCTTTCTGGATGCTGTCCCTAACAAAACACCACTTCTAGAATGGTGGCAACAGACAGGGAGAGCGTATATGAAGCCAGAAAAGTTACAGCTCCTAAGCAGCTGCAGCCCTGTTGGCCCCTGACACTACCTGGGATGTTGCTTCCATACCCATGCAGAGTGGCTATGGTAAAGTACAGAGACGTAGATGAAGAAGGAATAGGAAGCACAAATTAATTGACATGTTTCATATATCCCTTCAAGGAAGAAAAATAAGAGGACATTTGTATCCAATTATTGGCAGCAAAAACTCAAATTACTAATGTTTTAAGAACCTGAAATTAAAAGAGCTATACACAAATTTTCAAAACAACAATTCTTGCTATTCATGTTAACCTTTATGAAACTATTACAACCTAACCCCTCATTGGAAGAGTATCAGAACAGAAAGAATCACTGTAAAATCATGGAATCCATGTTACTAACCTGCAAAAGCTCTGGCTTCATCTGTGGGAACTGCCCTGAGATGACGTAAATCACTCTTATTGCCCACAAGCATGATAACAATGTTACTATCAGCATGGTCTCTCAGTTCTTTCAGCCACCGCTCTACATTTTCATATGTGAGATGTTTAGCAATGTCATAGACCAGTAAGGCACCTACAGCTCCACGATAGTACCTGCAAACAGCAGAAAAACAAAAAACAAAACAAAAAAACCCACAAGATGGAAGTGAACACCAGATATGGAGTACACATTTTTAAAAATGCTCATAAATTTCTAAGAATTCCTAACACTGGAATCCTTTAAAAAAAAAAAAAGTGTAGTATTCCCACTTATAAGACTGTGCTTTCCAGTTTCAGTTCTGCACAACTACAGTACAAAAATACTAGATAGAAAATTTCAAAAATAAACAATTCCTAACTTTTAAACTAATGCTATCCTAGGGGCTGGGGGTATAGCTCAATGGCACAGCACCTGCCTGGCAATCGAGAGGTTGTGAGTTCGATCCCCAGTACCAATAAATAAATAAATAAATACATACATACATACATACATAAATTGAATTTTAAAAAATTTTTAAAATACTTAAAAATAAAATAAACTAATGCTATCCTAAACAGGTTGATGAATTCTCTCATAGTCCCACTCCACGTAGGCCAACTACCTATCCATTAGTCACCTGTAGCTCTCTGGGCTATCAGATTAACTGTCAGAGTATCACAGTGCTTGTGTGCCAGTAACCTTATTTATAATGTCCCCTATCCAAAGCAAGAGTAGAGACGCTGGCAATTTAGACATACCAGAAACAGCCATAAAACAAAGATACAGGGTTCAGTATTATCCATGGTTTCAGGCACCCACCATGGGTCTTGGAACGTATTCCAGAGGAGAGAGGAGGGCCACTTCACTTTCCCAATACCCAATCACAAGTCATTTGACGGCAACCTATGTTACAGAACTTAAAAACTCCAAGACTTACGCTGATGTTATAGCTCGGTATCGCTCTTGTCCTGCTGTGTCCCATATCTGTGCCTTTATTGTTTTCCCATCAACCTGGATGCTTCTTGTTGCAAACTCTACTCCAATGGTGCTCTTGCTCTCCAGATTAAACTCATTTCGAGTAAATCGAGACAGGAGATTACTCTTTCCAACACCAGAATCTCCAATAAGGACAACTGAAAACACAGATTAATGCTGGATGAATGAGGCAAACGCATTCAGAATTATCATTATGGTTTCAACAGAATGGAAGTTCATATAAAAAAAAAGATAGGGCATCTGATATTTAAAAAAGAATGGAGGAAGGGTATTGATTAGTCCATGCTCTTGACCTATTTCCAATCAATAAAACCAATTTATCCTTTTTAACCTGTTTCTGCCTGCATAAGGACTTCCATATATCATCAGCTTAGCACAGATAGCGTACCCCATCTTAAGTACAAAATTTTTTCAGGGTCAGGTATTGAACCAGGGCTTCATGCAAGCTACACAAGTGCTCTATCACTGAGCTACACTCCACTCCTTAAAAACACAATTTTAGGCTAGGGATATGGCTCAGTGGCACAACACCTGCCTGGCAACCCGAGGGCCTGTTCAATTCCTGGCACCAAGAAACAAACAAAATAAATCACAGTTTTAATCGCAGGTACACTAGGCACTGATGACAGGCATTAATTACTATCAATGCTGTAGCAACCTTTCTACCTTAGAAGGTAATCATCTGAAAAGATAAATCCTAAACTAACTGGATAACCTGTGATATTAAAATGTATCAGACACAAAAATAAAGGGTGTTAGTGGGTGGGGAGGAAGAGAATAAGTATGTTCTAGTTTCATAAAAGACGGGGTGATGTGAGGACAGCCGGGCAAGATGAAACATTTAAAATACAAGGCATTAGGGTTACTAACTTTGCTGCTCCGATCACAGAACTATAATGACCATTAATAGTTGCATTTTTACTAGCAC
>RJWM01005247.1:13747-94074 GCA_004363535.1 Dasyprocta punctata | reverse complement strand
AAAAAAAAAATTTTAACAACACAATACATCTCACAAAAACTAAGTGAGAAAATAAACCCTATTCTTATTATCTGAATTTGGTAAATATATATTCTCATATATATACATATAAATTGTATAAGCAAAACTTGCTAATATAAATACATTTTGCTGTCATTGACTTTATTTGTGTCCCCTTAGGAAAAGTTAAAAATAAATTTAACTAGAAATTAAAGATGCATATAGAAATCTGGGGATATAGCTTAGCAGCATAAGCACCTGCTTGGCAAATGCAAGATCCTGAGTTCAATCCCCAGCACAAAAAAAAAAAAAAAAGCAGCACATAGAGACTTCTTGGAAAGGATAATGAGCATTTCTTACTAGCTAAGCATCTAGAAAGTTTAGCTAAAAACTTTTGCCACATTCTATATTGGAGTCCAGGCTAATAGCAAAAAAAAAAAAAAAAAATCATATAAATGTGATATGTACATGTAACAACTCAAGATGAATGTATTCATTATGTAGTACAAACATGTACCAATAAAAAAGTTTTTTAAAATAACAGCAATAAGGGTGTAGACCCCAGGAGGAGAAAGAAATGGGCTTCTTGGGAGCCCGCCCAGCTGGGTCTGAGCGCCTCCAACCAGGGGACAAGTAAGACTGCCTTCTAGGGGCCTGTGTGACCAGGGTGGACCCCAGGAGGAGAAACACGTGCCCTGCCCCTCCCCCCGCCATATGCCTACCGGCGCTAAGAATCAAGGACAAAGCCCCACCCCAGTAAAGCAACCTGCTCCTTCGGAGGTCTGGCTACATTGATAGCAACTAAGGTACATAAAACAACTAAATGCTAGTATTGTTTTGTTCATTTTGCAGGCCTGGGGCTGGTAGCCTGAGCATCTCTTTGGAAGATGACAGTACGCAATGTAGCAAAAATGGGGGATTCTCTTCTGTCTTGTCTTTGAGGCCCAGTATTGTTCTCGTTGTTTTGCTTTATTCTGCTTATTTTTTTTTTGGCCTTATTTTATACTCTATTTTTATTGGTTTTATTGTGTGTGTGTGTGTGTGTGTGTGTGTGTTTGGTTTGATTTTACTATACCTGTTGGAAAGGTCAACTATTCTGAAAATAACAAGATATACTATAGTAGCTATTGTTTTCATAGTATCTTTCTTAGAAGTTCTGTACCAGTTCTACTGCTTTGTTTTGATTGACTTCGTTCTGTTACATTTTGTTGGATTGTACTATCTTTAAAATAAAAATAAATAAATAACAGCAATGAGGGCCAGGGATTTAGCTCAGTGGAGTAAGCGCCCGCCTGGCAAGTGCTAAGTCATGAGTTTGATCCCCGGTACCTAAAAAAAATAATAATAATAACAGCAATGACATTGAAAGAACTTATAAAAGTATAAAGAAAAGAAAATCATATCAATAAACAAGTAACTCCATCACAGCATGGTAAATGCCAATCTAGAAAAATGTTTCAGAGCCAGGAATATAGCTCAGGGGCATAAGAGCCTGCCTGGCCAGCGCAAGGTCCTAAATTTGATTTCTGGTACCAAAAACAAAAAAGAAGAAAGAAAGAAAGAAAGAAAGAAAGAAAGAAAGAAAGAAAGAAAGAAAGAAAGGAAGGAAGGAAGGAAGGAAGGAAGGAAGGAAGAGAGAGAGAGAGAGTATTCATAGAGCCTGGGAACTTTACCCCAAAAAGCTGACACCTGGGTTCTAAAAGATAGAAATGAAAAGTTAGGTGGATTAATCTGGGTGTGGTGGCACATTCCTGTAATACCAGCACTCAGGAGGCTAAGGCAGGAGGATCAATGCAAATTTGAGACCAGCCTGGGCTATAAAGTGAGTTCAAGGCCAGCCTGAACTGCATAGTGAGACAAAAAAGAAAAAAAAAGTTAGGTGGATTAACAGAAAATATATTCTAGGCATGTGAGGCAATAAGTGCAAAGTCTCTGAGAAGTTACAAAACTTTTTTGTTGGAAATGTTCACTAAACAGGTCAGCAAAAACAGTTAAGACTGGATTAGAAGGGCAAGTAAGATCTACATCAGTGTTTTTTAAACTACTTTTTGTTACGGATCTGGTTTTTTATTCCTGATATACCAAGATCTGATATTTATGGTCCAGTCCCAATTTATTGAGACAAGATCATTGATGTACTTCATGTCATGACAATTCAAACTGTCTCCAAAGGCTCAGTTTCAGTTCTCACTTCACCAAAGACTAGGAACAAACTGCTCTTGAGCTGAGTTGGTCCATAAATCACATTATGAACTGCAGTGAGCTAGATCACAGAGGATTTTATATTGAAGGCAATGTGACACCATTGAAGTATATTTTTTTCTGATTTCCTTGTTTGTAAGTCATAGTCTTTACTAGATAATTTACAATGGTGAGAGAAGGATACGACTTTGAAGTGTGGCTCATTAAACTTAATAAATCCCTTAGCAACGACAGACTGAGAAAAACACTGGCAACTCATATAATAAAGAGTTAATTTCCCTAAAACAAAAAAGTTCCTACAAATTAAAAAAATACCAACAGTTTGATAGAAAATGGGCAAAGAACAGACCATTCACAGAAATTATTAATACCCTTTACATAAAAACACACTCAACTTTACTAATAAATGCAAATTTAAACTACTGAAATACTATTACCTAAAAGACCAGCAAAAATTCAAACTTGACAAATCACTCTATTGAATTAGGGAAGAAAAAGCAAGCTCGTGGCCTACTGCACAGGAGGATCAATTAGTACAACTCCTATGGCAGGTATAGACCTGTTAGGATAGTCGTGAAACCACCCACAAATATCCTGCTCTTCTCTTTCAAGGTTTGTCATACTATTCACTGGAGTTAGGTAAGATTATAGATGTGCACTGGCAAGGGAAATGTGAGCAAAAGAGAAGCTAGTAATTTCTGGAGAGAAGTTTCAAGAGCTATAGACAATATGCTATATTCTTTCTTGTTTGCTATCTTTTCTTTCCCTTTACCATTGTAACTGGCAATGTTTCAGATGCTGGTTGCTCCATCAGTGTGAATTACAGAAAGAAGACAACTTAAAGCAGAACTCTGACATGACATGTAGTTTAAGCAAGAAACAAACCATTGTTGTTTTAAGCCACTGACCAATGAATACCAATTTGGCAATATGCAATTAAATCATAAATTCATACTCCCCTAATAAATAATTGCATACGTGCAAAATATTAAATGATAAATGTGAAAGGTTTCTTATCTCTAACAAGACTTATTTACCATCATGTGAAATAATCAAATAACTATTAACAGGTACGAGCTAAATACTTGCACTATATCCACACAATGGAATATTATACAACTATAAAAACTTAAAAATTCTGCTAGGCATGAGGGCACATGCCTGTAATCTCAGAACTCAGGAGGCTGATGCAAGAGTATTAGTGCAAGTTTGAGGCTGTCCTGGGCTACATAGTGAGTTCAAGGCCAGCCTGAAATACATGATAAGACCCTGTCTCAAAAAAAATACCAAAAAAAAATTAAATTAAAAAATTCTTGGAGCTGATAAGGAAAGATCACCAAGTAAAAAAGTAAACAATATTCTCAGTGTGTATAACATATCACCTTTTATATAAAGGGGAGATTAGAATGTACATACTATTCATATTTTGCTTATACCTGCATAAAGAAATTCTGCAATGATAAAAAGAAACTAACAAAAATGATTATTTTAGGCAGAGGGGTGACATCTCAATAAATATAGACATTCATTCAAAAATCATATACAGGTACAGTTATAATAATATATTACTTTAGAAGGTGAAAATTGGAAAAGCATAAAATAATGTTTAACTTAAAAATGTTTATTAATTAGCCAGGCATGGTGGTGCATGTCTGTAACCCCAGCACTCAGGAGGCCGAGGCAGAAAGATGACTACAAGTTAGATGCCAGCCTGGGCTCCATAGTGAGTTCAAGGTTAGCCTGGACTACATAGTGAGACCCTGTCTCCAAAAAAAATATACATAGAGATAGATAGATATGTTTGCTAATGATAATATTTTGCTGTCACTAAAAATATTAGCAGCAATAATTTTTCATGAAAACGTGATATAACATGCCTCATTATTTTTAAAATCTTGCTTAATATTTAATTACAAAATGACTTGAAGGCTTGGATCCACGTTCAGTTATTTTAGTTCTTGGTTTTCATGGCTTTCACAGCTGACTAGGATACTGATATAACAATCAAATGAAAAAAATGTAATTGGTTCCCACATGACAGATTTTCAAAGATTTTTTTGAAATTTGGCTAATAAACTATCTTCTCTGACATCAGTTTGTAACAGTCAGAAATATTTTTGTATTTTTAACAAATAATTTCAAACCTCACTGAATTTTTCATTAGATTTTTAACATATTAATACTCTAAGATGTTAGAGCATGCAGTTGTAAGTTTTTATTGATAATACTCATTGTTTCAGATAACAGAAGAACACAGATATTCACATTTATATAAACAGAAGCATTTTCAAATATCTGTGTTCAAAATGCTTTCTTCAGCTGGGAGTGATAGCATATACCTATAATCTCAGCACTATGGGAGGCTGAGGCAGAAGGATAGGAAGTCTGAACCCAGTCTGGGAAGTTTAGTGACTTAGTGTGACGCTGTCTCAACATTAAAAATAAGCAGGGGTGGGGGAATATAGCTCAGTGTGAAGGCCCTGAGTTCAATTCCCAGTATTACAAAAATTAATTAATTAATTAAAAAGAGAGAGAGAAAGATAAAGAAAATTTTTTCTCCAAAGTAGTCATCTTTTCAATAATTATTAAAGTAATACCTTCTACTTGAAGGATCAAAATAAGGGTGCTTACACTAGGTGAGGCTAGAACAATTTGAACATTAAAATAAATGATAGTAATGGATTACAACTCATGTAATACATTAGGAATCCATGAGCCCATACTGCCACAAATAAATTAACAGGAGAAAAGAGAAATCTCCTTAGAACACCACTAATTAATGCCAGAAAGATATAGTTACCATTTGGCAACCACCATTAGGGGGTGGTAGCTTCAGACAGGAGATATCAATGGATCTGTAGTAGAGATTTGATGAAGAACAAGATAACAACAGTCTCACATGTTCTCACTACAAAGCACTAACTAATTACAAAGGAAATTAAGCCTTGATAGTGGTGAAACCTGCACGAACTTAACCAAATGATTAAGGCTAACATTAAAAATGGCAGGACAGATTGATATCATGTACTTTCTCCTGCGATGCAATAAAAGGAGCACAGTATGATTTCTGTGTGAGACCTACCAAGAAAGCATAGCCTGAGTGTGAACCTGAGGAAATACGGAATAGACCGAATTTGGCCTGTACCATTTAAAACTGTTGAGGATGGAAAACTGTCAAGGAACTGTTCCAGACTAAGGGAGATTAAAAAGCTATAACTAGTAAATACAACATGTCATTCTGGACTAGGTTCTGGATCCAAATGGAAAAAGAGACATTGCTGGGATCGTCAGTCAAATTTGTCTGAGATGATGATGATAGTGTTTTCCTGATTCGGATGGTTCAATCGTGATTTTTTAGGACAACAATCTTATTTTTAGGGAAACACAAATAAAAGCATTTAGAAATGACAAAATACCATGTATCTCACTTTTTCTCAAGTGATTCAGAAAAAGATTGATCATAAGGGAGGAAGTGTAATGAAGCAAATGTGCAGTGTCAACTACTACAATAGGAGACACAGAAGTCCTCAAATTTTCTCTATATTTGAAATTATTGGGCTGGGGTTTAGCTCAGCGGCACAAGCACCTGCCTGGCAAGCACGAAGTCATAAGTTCAATCCCCAGTACCAAAAAAAAAAAAAAGAAATTATTTTTAAAAAGGTTTGTCTACCCATGGGAGCTTGCTTGCATTTTTAAATCTGCCAGGTTTTATATTACTGACAACCACGTCATCATTGAAAAACATGCCTTCTGCCTATGAATGCCTCTCTTATTGATAACACGTGTAAGGGACTTGTTATGCTCATAACACTGGAAATGAAAAATATTTAAATACTTTTTTTTTCATTGTTTTAGCTCTTAATGTGTGATGCCTTGGGGTTTAAGTTAGGGAATCTTAGAAAAATTTGTGGACCCTGTTTCTGGTCCCATGTGTCAATCACTACTACTTGAATTGTCTGGCTAAGGGAGACAACTGACCAAGGGGTCTTGATAGAGCCCTCCATCCTAAACTCAAACTTAAATGGCTTCACAGAGATAACAGTATTGGAAATAAACGTACAACTGTACCATCAAACTCTCAGCCCACTAGGTCTTTTTGATTTCCATTAATCAGCATACAAAGAATCAAGACTACCTCCATCTCTTAAGGCTCTGGTTTAATTGTTGTGCACTCCCAGAAGCACATGCAAGAAGATGACTAATCACTGACTGCTTCTTGAGCTCCGTATGTCTCCCAATTTCAAAAGAAAAATTGTCCCAATCATCTTGGAACAAATTTCCTACCTCCTGCAACTGGAGTCGAACCTTGGTGACTGCTCGGATCCAGTGTGCTCTGGCGTGAGTAAATGGTGAAGATGCATTCTCCTCAGGAGGACTTGTAACAAAGGAAAGAATGTTTCTTAAAAATAGTCCAGGCCACAAGGTGACAGTACTCTCAAGGCAAGATTGTCAAATATCTAAGATAAAATGATTTTTATTCATGCCTACACGTTTAGTGATTCAGGCCACTAAAACAGCACAGTCCTGAATACCTAAAGTGCAAACAATTCCTCTCTGAAACGACAGCTCCTTTTAGCTTTTCATCTGTTTCTATTTTTCTTCTGCTGCATTTGCCCAATGTAGCAGCTCTCTGGGGTCCTGACACTAGAAAAAATCACAAGAACCCTGAGCCAATGACAAGCATAGAAACCACACACAGCTATAGGAGAAGCTTTTCAACCTCTCTCACTTACGTTCCAAGACCAACAACCTACCATGGGGGTTTTACGTAGCTTCCTTAGGGCAGATCTTTCTTTTTGCAAACCCTTCCTGCTACACTAAGTATTTTGGAAGTCTTACCAATTCCTAGACTACATAAAAAGTGCCTTCCTGCCATGATCTTGTACCCTCAGTAAAATCAATAATAAATATAACAAGCACCTTTAGGCAAAAATACTGTCTTGTATTAGAGCAAGTTGTCATCCAGATTCTTAACTGGAGCAGTGCTTAATTCTTAGTAATAATGCTTCTCCTTCCTCCCTTTGGAGCAAATAGCCATGGTAGCAGACAACCTATACATGCGAAATAAATGCTAGGGTCTGATACTGTCTACTAAATGGCTCAGTTGTTCTAAAAGCATTTGTGGGCAGTTCTGGCCAGGGAAAACTGAGCTTCACATGCACAGCTAGGACTTCAAGGTAAAGAAGGACAAGCATTCATTCTGAGCACTTCTGCTTCTCCTCCCTGAGCTCGGGCCGAATGATAATCACTATCTAAGGCCCACAGCAAGTCAGCCTGTCAGTGGGTCTTCAACTCAATGAGAGAGTGGTCCAGGGCGAGGTCTCCTACATGTTCTACCTGTTAGTAAACCCCAGAGATAACTAAAAACCAAGAACAGGGAGGGAGAAGAGCAAGTAAGTTTATTTCTTCAGAAAGACATGTGATTTATCCACTAATCCAGAGATGGAAGAAAAGCACCAACCATTCCCTGTTACCATGTAATTAGCATTCACTAATCTTCAAGAGGCTTTATTATCCATCAGACCTTGAGATTTGAGAATGTTAAGTTATACCCCACCTTTACTGTTTTTCCCCAGTGATTATCAACTGAGGCAAATTTACCCATGAAGGAAAATATGACAATGTCTGAAGGTTTTTTTTTTCTTTTCCTTTCTTTTTTCTTTCTTTTTTGAGATAGGGTCTCTATGTAGCTCGGGCTGGCCTTGAACTCTATGTTGGCCAAGCCAACCTCAAACTCGTGATTCTCCTGCCTTAGCCTCCCAAGTGGTAGGCATGTACCATCAAGTCCAGTTGGAAGAGTTCTGGGAGTTGCTACTGGCACCAAGTGCAGAGACCATGGATAATACTAAACACCCTATAATGCATACACTAGCTCCCCATAAGCATTATCAGCCCCAAAATGTCAGTGCAAAGACTAAGAGACCTGCTGTGCACCAACATCTCTGCTACCCTAACCAACTTTACTCAATAACAGTTACAACACTCAAACTCTGCACTGAACTTCATGACAAGACTGCTAGAAGAGCAAGTTTTAACTTTGTCTTCTTATCGATAGAAACAGCTAAACATACTAATGGGCCCTGGAGGGAGAGAAGAATGGGTTAAATCCATCCTATAAATCAATTGTTTAACTCTGTTGTGATTCTTCTCAGCCCAGGTATAAAACAGTGATGTTCACAAAAGAAATTAAAACACTGATAGGGGAGGAATCCAGTCAAAGGACCAAAATCATCCCCTGTAGGGCTCAGGCCATTTCACACATGGAGACTGTCACGTGTGGAGTCAAGCACTGCAGATTCCAGCCAGATGTGGTAGCACACACCTGTAAATCCCAGCATTCAGAAGTCTGAGGCAGGAGTATTGCTGAGAGTTGGAGGCCTTCCCAGGCCATATACTGTAGTGAGTTTAAGGCTGGCCTGAATAACTACATAATAAGACCTTGTCTCAAGGGAAAAAAAAGAAAAAGAAAGAAAGAAAAGAACTGCAGACTTAAGGGATCCTGGCATACTGCAGCTCATTAACTACAAAGAACCTAAGTGTTCTTCAGAAATCCCCAAAATACCTTGGAAATCATACCAAAATTCAAAGGAAGCAGTGCAGAGCTGAGTGTGGCAGTCTTGACCCCTATCGTACCCAGCTTAAGAGAAACAAATGAAAAGTACTTATATTCAGTAATACTACAGAGCAGGAACTGAGGAAGCATGTGAGGTATCACCTACCTCTCCTGGGGGCCTACAACATGGTCCTCGTGTAGCACCAGATCTGGGGGAGGTTGGGTTGCGACATCTTCTTTAGTTTCCTTAGGGTCACATGCTCTCCCTTTCTCTGCTTCACCTCTTGCCTCCAAGGCTTTCTCTTGTTCTCCAAAACTAGGCTGGCCATCTCTGGAGAGGCTGCCAGAGCTGTGGCAGGAATGAATCGAGTCCCGTTCACGACGGTCATCATCTTGCTCATGATACTGCTCCGGTTCACTCAGCTGAGAGCTTCCTTGACTCACATTACATGAGGAGCCATACCTACTACTGCTGGCAGGGCTGTGAGAATGAGAGGAAGGCATATGAGTAAACAATGCAAACCAGAGACCAGGGCACAAGCAAGAGATAATTCCAAGAAACAATTATTACAACAGGGCAATAATCACAAACAAGAGGTTCCTAGGAAAAAGAGGACCCAACTTCACAATCTAGAAAAGTGAGTGTCTATTTAGCATAAACACAACAGGAAAACACAATAGGCTGGCTTCTCTAACAGCACTTAACCTCAGCCTTGCACCTAATTTTGAAGAATATCTTAATAAGCTACTTGTGAGTAGGGTTAAGAAATATTAAAATGGCCTATAGCTTATTCTTAAAATTCCCTATTTGGTCTTCTAAAGAAACTTATCCAGTGGCTATGATTAATTTTCTAATTTCCATGTAGTAAAATGAAATAAATGAACCCTACTCCCCTTTGCTATTAGTTAATAAACTGAGGCCTTCATTTATTGCTCCACAACTGTAAATGTATATGTTTGTACCTCAGCATGAGAGAAGGAGAGTGGGATGTTCCTTCATGTATCTCTCAGTCATCTGCAGAAAGAAGTAATAGAAACTATCACATGTCAGTAGACTAGATACCAGGGCACTATTCTGTGTGTTGATGTGGCTGCTGTCTCTCTCTCAGCTTCTGACCAATCCTAATCCCTCTGGACATGTCTGAGACAGAGATCAAAGTAACATTCTTTATACTGTATGGTGCTTATTCTCAGGGAAAATAATACTATCTTCTGCAGATGAACCTTGCATAATGCTCCAGAATGAAGAACAATAGCAAAGGGTAGTCCTAAATTCCTGTGAGATTTTACTCAAAGCATTTACCAGACATCAATCCCTGCCTTTTAATATCCTTGAGACTGGTGTCTAATAACTTCTTTGAGTAACATTGCACAGAACATTACTCTGGAATGAATGGAATTAGGGTTGTCCTTTGTTACAGTTCTTCGTCTGAAGCACTGTGATACCCTGGGATTAGAGACTGATAACACAGAAGTTATACAAATTCATGTGGAATAGGATATAGAATATAGATTATTGTTAAGTCATTCTTCACATTTTGTATTTTACTTAATACCCTTATTGCCACTGGAAGAAGCATCTTAGAAGACTTGGAAAACCAAAGCAAAGTAGGTTTTTCCCCATCTTTATAAATCGTAAGTGTCTAAGGCCCAAAGAAGCATCCTATCCAATTATGTAGTTACAATAAACATATGCCACATAAATATATGCTGCCTTTTCCTATTCTGCCTTCTCTATTCCACATTACACAAGGAAAAGAAAACCAGAATGATTACATCTCAGGGCCTAGCATTGCCCATAAGCAGGACACTCCTTGTTCCAGTAAGAACTGAAAGGAGACGATGAAAATACCTACCCATGAATCAGTTCTTGTTACTTAACCCCTAATTAACATGAATGTTAAGTGCTAGGAAAGATATAATTGGGTAAAAAGCAACTAAGATAATCTACTACTAAGTCATTTACATCATAAATGGTCAATTTCTTAAAACCATTTATGATGCTTGAGTTGAGAACAGGCCTTTCGTTGGTCATTGGGTCCTTGATGTTACTCAGAGCAACTGGCTGCTGTACGTGTGAAACAGATTCATCGTTAGCTGACACCACCTCCTCTACTTGTTTTTCAGGCAGGTGAAGCAGTTCAGAGACAGTGCTGTGCTCCTCCTCAGGTTTTCCTGAAGGACAGGTGGAACTAGAGAGGTTGTCTTCTTTACTCCAATGTTCTCCAGATGCTGGGATTTCCAGCTGGTCTTTCATTTCTCCAGGCTCTGAAAGCCACGCCTCCAACCGCTCAGAAGTCACAGAAGGCTGAGTACTGACCTCAGCTGGCTCAGCACTGGCCCCAGATAATTGAGAAGACTTCAAAGTTTTGTTAGCCTCACTGGAGTTCAGGTTCTGGTTGCTGCTGATAACCAAAACTGGAGGGGAATATTCTGTAGGCATTTGTTCAGGGTTCCCTTTGTTCTCTTTTGGCCATGGAAATGAAACATCTAATTTCTTTCCAAATCCTACCTTTGGATCACTTTCCAGTTTATTCCCTTTCTCCTCACTACCTCCCTCAAAAAGAGCTGATAATTTTTTAAAACTGGACATTAAACTAGTCTCGGCTACTTTGTTGCCAGAAGAAGAAGGTGGGGAAAAGAAAGAGCTCAGTGTCTTCCCATAGTCAGTAGTAGAGGATGAGAAGGGCAATTTTGGCCAACTGGTCATGTTTGGGATCTCAAAATGAGACCTTGGCTGCTCTGTTTCCTGAGGAATTGCAGGTGGATCTTGCTGGGCATGAAGTGTCCCACAACTTTCCTTGGCGCAAAGCACAGGTTGCTCTGGCAGAGGGTGGGCAATGTACCCTTGAGTTTCTAATGTGGTACTCTTGCAGACACTTGCCTCAGTAAACAATGTGGTATTGGTTTCTAGTGAATTGGTTGCATGCAGTTCCAAGAAGTCTTTGTTTATGGAAGCAGTTTGAATAGCTGGCTCTGGATCAAGAGGAGGAGGTGGTTGAAGTGAAGGAAGAAGCTCTTCAGCAATCCCAGCAGAATGTGGATGCAACTGTGTTGGCAGTAGACTCTGCTCTGCTTCCAATGATGCCTCTGTGTCTGTACCCTGCAACAGCCCCATGTCTCCTTCATCACTCAGAGACAATACCCCTTGCCTCATATCATCTTCAGAAACAGAAGATATAGCAACCATGTCAAAACCTTGGGGTCCCGGAATAGTTTCAGGAATATTATTTTTTTCATTTTTGATTGTCAGTTTGGGATCATCTATCAAGGTATCTGATTTTGATGCTACACTAGTCACATTCATTCTATAATCACTGACAGGCGAGTCAGAATTGAGTCCTGCAGCTTCTCTACACAAACTTTCTGGAGGTACTGATCCTACAGAATCTCTGGAACAACTATTTTGAAGGCATGAAGTAGCTACAGATGGTTCTTTATATGTCTCTGGCTTGGGACTTCTAAAAATTCTAAACAGATCACCTTTGAGAGGCTGAGGTGATACCTCAGAAGAAAGAGAAAAAAAGGAGTTTTTCTTTGGAGATTTTGGAGAGGAGAAAATTCCAGAGAAAGTTTTAGGAGGTTCAGTTAGACACTCAGAGAAAGATTTTACTTTGGTCACAAATCCTGAAAGTATTTCTACTTTAGAGCCTAATACTGTTTTGTTTTCCTCTTTACCTGCATCTTGGTTCTGGAGGAGACCTCCACCCCCCGAGTCTGGAGAAGCAGCAGATGACTCCAGAACCCACGGTGTGATCTTATCAGGGGCCTCTTCTAATGGTAAGTTCAATGAATCAGTAGGAAATGTTTCATTTTGGTGTTTAGTACAAGCATCTAAATTGTTGAACTCTTTGTTCAAATGATTATCATGAGAAAAAGAGTTGGCCAATGAATCGCTGGAAAAGTCTTTCCGATTGAAAGCCTCTTCTTTACAGGGGGCTACCCCACAGTTATCTGGGGCAATGAGGAATGTTTCTGTGTGCTCCTGAAATTCTGGTGAAGGAGGAACAACAGTTTTTTGAAACTGATTTATCTGAAAATCTGAAGACATCTCTGGCTTATTACTGGAACACAGCTTTCCCTGAATTTTCTCTACACTGAGATCATCTACAAGGGCGGTAACCTCACAGGTGTTATTAATGGAAATGCAAGGGATCATTTGTTGTTCATGAATTTCTTCCTGGGCTATGTTGTCTCTATGACCACTAGAACCTTCCAGAGTCACTGTGTCACTAGTGTCTACAAAAACACTTGGCTTCTTGCAGGGCTGAGAAGTCACTGGAGCAACAGTTGAAAGGCTTTCTTTTTCCCTAGGAGTCTGCTGTTTTTCATCCAGAAAGGCCAAGCTGAAGAAACTAAAAGTAGAGCTACTACTAGAAGTATCCTTCTTGACGCCTGAGCTAGCAGTGGAAAAAAAAGAAGGAAGTGTGAATAGCCCTTCTGCCTGAGATTTGGTTTTGGGTAGAGCAGTAGAGGCTCTGTTCTCAGAATTTTCAGATCTGGTCAAAAAAGAAAATAAACTCTTTCTGGTTGGCAGCTCTGGTTGAGATGAAGATGTTGTAGCAGTTGAAAAACTCTGGTCTTGGTTAGGAAAATGCTCTTGTTCATTTTGTCTTCTGTTCAGAATATCGAAAGATATTTTGTTACTCCGTGGAGCTTCTATCACTGTAGTATCATTATTTTCTTTTGAAGAATCTCTCAGAGACTCTTTGAGACTACTTGAGAAACAAAGATTTGCTGACTGCTCAACTAGGTAGTCTCTGAAAGGTTCCTCTTTTTGATTCAAATTATCACTCTGGATCTCCCTAATTGATGGTTCCCTTAGACCACTGTCATCAATAGTAGTCTGTTTGTTCAGGCTTCTAACTCTAAGCTTTCCTTTGGAGAAAACTGGTTTAGAAGCAAAGTTTTCAATACTCTGACTAGTTACCTCTACAGGACTTGACCTGACCTTATCCTTATCAGTCACTGAAGAAACAGACATATTTTCAGTTGTCTGAATGGGAGATACATTGGTTTTAAAGAAATCTCCAAGAGTACCAAAAAAATTTGAAACACCAGAAAATTCTTTCTTCTCTTGAGATGATGTCTTTTCATTTTTATCACCATTTTCCAAGTTTAAAGACTCTTCTTTATTCACTTGGGTTTTAAAGAGGTTGAAAAATCCAGATGACTGTTTTTCATTTGGCATCAGACTTACTGATGATACTTCTCCTTGACCAAAGAATTTCAGTGCACTTTTAAATAATGTTCTCTCAGGCTCTTTGGAAGACTGGTCTTGAGGAAGTTCACAATTTTTGTACTCATCCCTAGTAAGCTGTGGTACAAGAGAAGCTGAAATAGAGTCAGCTATATTGATTTTATCATCTTCTATACCTGGCTTAGTTTGAGGAGTTGTTTGGCTTACCTGGTACCCTGATTTTAACAAACTTCGTTTTTTCACATGAATGTCTTTATGTGAGGGGAATCTCTGTCTCATATTTTCAGTAAACTCTGGTTGCTCAACACTGGACACCGTCTTTCTTTCTGAATCCTTAACACAACTTTCTTCCTCCTTTTGGGAATTACTCTGTAATTGCTTATTCAAGATTAATGACTCAAGGCCATCATTTGTGAACTTTGCTAATTTTGGTTGTTGATCTATTTTCTGTATGACCAAAGTCTCCAAAGATTCACTCTCACCAAAATTCAAAGTACTTTCTGCCAAAGCATCCAAAACAGAAAATAATGGAGTCACTTTGTTCATTGATGATGCTTCTTCTGCCTGCTGTGAGCCTTTAGTCACATCTTCAGGATGAACCAAACAGGTAGGTTCTTCAGAAGATGACTGAAACCAATGGAAACTGGAAAGGTGAACTGATGAATCTTTAGCCAGAGGCTGGTTCTTATCTCTCTCTCTAATTTTGCCTCTGTTTAAGACATGATTCCCAATAGTTTGGGGCTGTTTTCTGAGATCCAGTATATATTCAAGATCTTCAAAACCACAGGGCTTTTCTTTGAAAGACCTAAAATCTCCTTTAAACTTTTGAGGAGTATACCCTGAAAAATCTAATGGCAGATCCCTTTGGCCAAAACTTGACTCTTCAAGCACTTGTGAAAAAGTGCCTAAATTTAAATACAAGGGTCCCTCTCTTCTAGGCAAGTCCACAGATAAATCAAGAGGGTCATCAATCGGCTCTTCTTCCACATACCAGAATAGTTCTTCTTCCTTATCAAGTAATTTGGGGGAAGAAATAATGCTGTCATCTAACATAATACCTGACAGATCATTTGTCTGTAAATCATAATTCAAATATCCTTGATAAGAATAATCAGGTATAAATAAATATGCATACTCCCCAGTAGAATCAGTGAGGAGAGAATAAATATACTGACCATCATGGAACATGTAATATCCATAATCCCCAGTTTCTGAGGGCCACCAGACTGCATTTTCAAGGCATGACAACCATTCCTGGTATTCATAACCAAAACTTGAAAAAATAAAGTTTTCATCCATTTTTAATGATCCTTGATCAATTGTGGAACATGTAGTTTTCTCATAATTTGAAGAATAACTCAAGTCAATGGGCAGTTCTTCTAGTGAATTCTTAGTCTCATTAACTGGAAGATAACCAGAATTTCCATATAATGGGTTAGCTGCCCACACATCACCTCTTAATAAGTAATCTTCATTAAATGCTAACTGGTTGGATGATTCATATTGTAAGTCACACCAAATGAGACTGCTTGGATTTGTTTTCCAATCCATAAAAGTTTCATTTTGATCTTTTTGACAAAAATATATTCCTGAGTTTTCTGAGTCAGGCCACAAAAAACTATCCTCTGAAGGAAATGTATTTTGATTCAACAAATAATAGATTGGCTGAAGTTTTCTGGAGCTTTTAGAGAAATCATTTACGCAAGTGTCCCATTCAAAACACAAAGGACTGTTCGTCTCTTCAGATGCCTGGTAGTGGCTTGGTTTATTACAAATGTTAGTGTTTAGTATAGGTGAACTTAAACTGTTTGAACTTTCGTGTACTTTCACCTCAAAAATATGGTTTGGCATTGGTGTCTCAGCCATAGATTTCTCGAAGAGGCCCTGCTCAGCACTGGGAGCACAGCGAAGTACTATGTTCTCAGAAGAGGGACAATTCTTTTCACTTTCCTGGTTTTTCCACGTGGAAGGGCAGCAATGATTATCAACCCAAGCATGAGATGGTGGTATGTTTTCTTTAGATAATGATGTGGAGCTACAAGTTTGTTTTTCGACCTGGTTCTTCTGGTTCTCAGAAGTAGCACATGAAGTAGCAGGGATCTCAGACAAGGATAAATGCTTATTTTCATTCGTACTTTTTATGTCACCTGATGATAGGAACTTTGCTTCATCTGGTTTACAGTCATTCGTACTGCTTTTTGATATCAAGTTAAATATTCCAGAGAGTAATAAACTTGGGGTACTACTCATATGATGGGACTCATCATTTTTCAAATTTATTTGATTAGACAAGTTTTCAGAAGAAAATCTGTTGAACAGACCAGAAAGGAGGCCTCCTTGGATTCTTTTTTTGAAAGTTTTATCTGTAACTTTGTCTTCATTAATTTCATTAACCAAAGTGGGTTTTGAAATGGTAGAAATAAACTCTAATGAAGAGTCTGATTCTGTTGAAAGTGTCATTTGCATAAGATTTTTACCTTCTCCTAAAAGATCTAAATTTTTATGTTCTTTAGTCACAACTACAGGGACAGCTAAGGTATCTCTTTCACAATTTTCTACTGCTGTGTAGTCACTTGGATTTAATTTCCCTATACTCTCAAGTTTCCCCAAATCATTATTGACATCCAGGGCTGAATCACATTTTACTACATTAAGTTTGGCATCTTCAGGACAATATATTTGGCCATTCTTATTAAATTCTTCCGTACTGCCCGATTTCCCTAGATCATTACAAATATTTGGAGCTGAGCTAGATTTTATCGAACTAAGTTTGGCATTTTGGGGACAATTTATTTGGTCATTCTTATTAAATTCCTCTATACTACTAGATTTCCCTAAATCATTATGAATATTTGGGACTGAACTAGATTTTACTGAACTAAGTTTGGCATCTTCATGGCAATTTCTATCAATCTCTGTATCAGTGGTTGCTGCTGAGCCTTGAAAACGCTGGTCATTAACAAAGGTACAACTATCAGTGAAAGGAAATTTAAACAAAGGAAAAATGCTTCCTTTTTCTCTTAAATCCTGCTGCTTTTCAGAATGACTGAAAACTCTCAAAAATGGAATATGTAGTTTTCCACTAAATGAAAAGGAACGTTCATCTTCCTTAGAGCCCCTTTCCCATCCATTTTCCTCCACCTGGTCACTTTTCACAGATTCTGACAAAGTTTCCTTTGAACATGTCTCATTAGAGGACATGAACAAAAACTGGCTGAATGATTTTCTGAGGGGTTCAAGAAAATCATCATCTCCAGTAACTCTGTTGTCCTCTACAGGCTTTAAGGAAGCTTCTTTATTTGTAGTTTTACTGTCAGCTACACAAAGATGTCCTGAAGTATCTTCAGCACAAATTTTTGGTTGATGAGAAAGAAACAGACCTAGATCTTCACAGGGTTTGCCTTCCAACACAGTCTCAATGTCATCCTCCTTAGCTAACTTTGAAGGTCTATTTCTCTTTTCAGAGGACGACAAATCCTCATTTGCTGGTATTTGAAACTTTCCTGTGGTTCCTCCATCACTCTTATTTAACGCATCCATAATACTATTGTGATTGTCAAGAGTGTTGTCCCTTTGATTAGACTCTGAATCACACTCAACAAAGCTTTCCTTTCTTGGTGTCCTGCTCTGGTCATCTTTTCTGGTTTCTTCTTTTTCTGAAAGAAGCTTTAGGGGATTCAGCATGCTAAAAACAGACTTTATAACTGAATTCTGAATCTGTGGAGCTGAGTTTCTTCCAGTTGTTTCTGCTGCATCCTCAAAATTTAAACTGCCTATCTTATTACCCATGTGCTTGCTCTCAGAAGTTCTGCAGTGTCTGCCAATATCTTTACCAACAACTGTTTGAGAGGATAATGAAGATTGCAGGGAAAGATCTTTCTCTGATACTGACTTGGCTCTGGATCTAGATGTCAAATTAACTGTGTCTGTTTGATTAAGAGGGTCTGTTTTCTCTGGAACCACATGAACCAGTTTTTCCACAGAGGTTGTGAGATGCTTTGTGCCTGAACCCACTTTCTCTGTAAGTGAGGTAAATAAAGAACCAACAGCACATTTTACCTCATTAAGTTCAGGGAAAGATGTGGCCTTGGCCTTGTCATCCTTGCAAATAGATAAAGGTGGCATCTGACGCTCAGGCATTTTCTGTTCTGCATTATTGGGCTCAACAGTACTTTCAAGTTTGTGAGTTTTTTTATCTGTTGAAACAGAACCAAATCTATTAATCTCCTCTTCCTTCTCTGCTAAATATTCTGAAACTGTTTCTACCAAACACTGAAGCTCATCCATTGTATCAACATAGTCTTCTTTGGGTTCTTCAATGGAGGAAGAGGTGGTCTCTCTCATGGAACACCCAGAAAGATCTCCAACTGTGTTTATATTACAGTTCATCCTTTGTAACAGCACTGCTGGATCTGAAACATAATATTTGTAAGCAAATTCTCCAACATCATGAATCCTGAATGGATGCCACGTTAGTGACAGTAAACTTTCTTGCTTTTCAGAAATGGGAGAATCCATGAGTTCTTCAGAAGTACTACTGGTAGAATCTTCAAGAATATCTAATGGAGTAAAATTAGGGACATACTGGTTTGGGTCACACGACTTTTCACAGTTCCTTAAGTGACAGGGTAAATCATAATCATGACCTTCTAACTTAGTGGTCCACATGCCACTCTTAACCACAAATCCATTTTCGTAGGGGTGCAAAGCTGGGTGCTTTTGTTTCTTCTTTTCAATGTGGCAATTGTAATATTCAGTATCAAGATAGATGCATTTGCAGTTAGTATTATTGCTAGATTTATCATCATACTGTCTTCTTTCACTATCTTCAAAATGACTATGTAAGGGTTTCTTTTTTCTTCTATCTACTGTATCATATTTCTGATGACAGCTGGAGAGTACAGATGTTTCAAACTCATGATCATAATGAATGGCAGGAAAGAGTTCTGTTTGTTGGTTCCAAGGTGGTATCTTTTCCCAGTTGGATTTTGGTTGTTCTTGTTTATCAGTTTTTGAAAGGGTTCTAATTTCTTTTATCTCTGTTTCCTTCAAGTTTATGTTATTATTTTCTACAAAGTCTTGTGATATTTTTCCTTCTACCTCCTCATATATATCTTCTTGCTCTTCATAATCAACATCAGAAAAAGATGAAATGATCCTAATTTTGTCATTTTTAGGCTTTGTACCTTGTCTGATGTAAGGGGTTAAAATTGGAGCAAGAGCAAGACATAGAAAAAAGGAGAGACAAGGAAAAGGAAGAAACAGTGTAAGATTGAGTAAGAGGATTAGAGTAATAAAACTGCCAACCTGATAAAAAAATATTCAGACTAAGAAATACGAAAAGGAAATCCACATGTTTCTAATATTATTTCATTGTAGTCAGTTTTTCTATATCAAAAAGGAACAGCTTTAATAAAAATTTTAAATCTTTCATTTGTTCCCATTTGTTATTGCTAGTTTTATTTTCTAAGACACACATACAAAAAAATAAACATGCTTTATCAATAACTAGAATGTATTTGCAATGCCAAAGTTTAGAGCTGTTAAGGAAACACATTAAGAGACTTAAAGGAAACTAAACGCGTTTGAGTTGAAAAAGAAGACAAGCTATAATGAGTTGAAAGTTACATTTTAGGCTGTATAGACAAGGATATGCTCAAACATATTTTTTAAAGAAAAAAACCCATTTCATTATAAAAATAACTGTTAACTGTCAGAAGTATAACCCTGCTATGTTACCAAAACCAGCAAATTATTTAAAGCATTGTAAACTATCCTTTTGGAAATCCAAAGGCTATGCATATTGAGGATCAGTGAAATGAATATTTTTCCCTGTGGTGATTACAGAAGTAGAAGCTGCACGTTTAACTTAAATCAACAAATACAGAAGACAGCTGATCATTCTTTCACTAAGGTTAGACTGCCTGCTTCCTATATTTCTACATAGACAGAGTGTACATATTAGAAGTTTATCAACTCAGTGTGTTTTTTTGTTTTTTTGTTTTTTTGTTTTTTTTTTGTGGTACTGGGGATCGAACTCATAGCCTCACACCTGCCAGACAGCCGCTTAAGACACTGAGTCAAACTCCTAGCCCTAGCTTTTTGAGGCAGGGTCACACTATGTAGCTCAGGCTGGCCTTGCGCTCGCGTTGTAGTCCAAGCTAGCCTCGAACTCACAATGCTCCATCTACCTCAGCCTCCCGAGTGCTGGGATTAAAGGCGTGCACCACCACGCCTGGCTCAACTCAGTATGTTCTTATAGATATAACATCCAACAGTATTTACTTAGTCAATGAGAAAACAAGATCAAATTGGTCAGTTAATCACCAAAAATCTTCCAAGGTAAGATTGGTACTTTCTTAATTTGTCTCTTTCATGGCTTATATCTAGATATCGTCCCTCAAAGCCTCATGCATCCATAGGTAGGGCTTTGGGGAGGTGGCTGGATCATGGGTATATGATACTGTATTAAGGGTATGATAACTACATTGATCCATTGATTGGGTTAGCATGGTTGTGGGTATGAATAATGGAAAGGCCCACTCTGAGTGTGAGTGGCAGTAACCAATAGGCTTGTAGCCTGGATGGAATAAAAAAAAAAAAAAAAAAGAGGGGGATTTGCTACTTGCTGCTTCCTGTCTGCCATGCAATGGACTGTTTCTCCTCTGCATGCTACCCTGCCTTGGAGCCATCTGACTATATACTGAAAACTCTACAAACTATGCATTAAAATAAACCTTTCCTCCTTTAACTTGTGGGTATCAGGTATTGTATCTCAGGGACAAGAAAGTAAGACATCCTTAACATGAGAAAAACTTTGGCTAAATAATCTCTTAACAAAGTACAATTCTATTGTCAAACCTCAAATTATGTAAAAGTTCTGTTATTCTGGATTCAATAGGTTTCTTTGTTTTTGTTTTTGAGAAAGGGCCTCACTTTGTAGTTCAGGCTGGCCTTGAACTCACTATGTAGCCCAGGCTGGCCTTGAACTTTTGGCAATCCTCTTATCTCACCCTCCCAAGTGCTGGGATTACAGGTGTACACCACCACATCCAGCTGGATTCAGTAAGTAAAAGTGCATTTGGTTGAGTGATGAAATTCAATTTAAGTTTTTTATTTTTTATTTTTTGGTACCTCACGCTTGCCAGGCAGGCGCTTACACTGCTAAGCTAAATCCCCAACCCTTAACCATGTTTTTTTAATGCAGTTGTAATAAAAAAAATTTCAAAATATTAATTTTAAAATGTTTATAATATCAGGTGCAGGTAGCACATTCCTATAACCTCAGCTTCTTGAGAGGCTAAAGCAAGAAGATTGCAAGTTTGAAGCCAGGATGGGTAACTTAACAAAGAACTGTCTCAAAATACAAGGGCTGGGGGTGTAACTCAATAGTAGAGCACTCAGGAGGCTGAGGTAGGAGGAGCGTTGTGAGTTCAAGGCCAGCTTGGGCTACAACGTGAGCGCAAGGCCGACCTGAGCTACATAGTGCGACCCTGCCTCAAAAAAAACCAAGGCCGGGAGTTTGGCTCAGTGACTTAAGTGCCTGTCTGCCAGGTGCGAGGTTGTGAGTTCGATCCCTGGTGCCACGAAAAAAAAAAAAAGAGTACCCCTGGGTTTGCGCCTTAGTACTAAAAAAAAAGTCTGTTATAGAAGACTTACTTAAAGATCCTTTTGGTTTTTCACCTGCTGGTATGACAAAATAATTACTTTTAAATAATGCCTCATATATTGATATAGAAAATTAATTGATATGGAATAACTAGAGAAAAAATTAGGAGAAAATCGTGCAACTTACAGTGTTTCACTGATGCTCCTGTAAGTGTTACTTATTATAGCAGTAACCCAGGAAATAATCAAAATTAAAAATTAGTGATCAGATAAATTACAATTTGTTCCAAATGGAAGGATATATAGTTACTTAGGTTGATATGCCTTTAGTACTGTTAGTCAGCACTTTTTGTTTTTTGTTTTGTTTTGTTAAGACAGGGTCTCAGTTTGTAGTGCAGGCTGGCCTAGAAATCATTACGTAGCCCAGGCTGTTGCCCACTCACAGCAATCCTCTTGCCTCTGCTCCTTGAGTGCTGAGATTACAGGAGTGTACCACCACAGCTGGCTCCTGGCCTCACATTTAGTGCTTGCAAATACAGAAGGTAAAGAAAGCCAAAAGAAAAACGTTTCTTGCTATTATTATTTTTTCTTAAAGTGTAACAATAGAATCTAAAAAAGATGACAAGAAAGTAGAAAGGAGACTATTAGACAAGACGAGGGGAATAAGGATGTCGGGGAAGAGGACATAAGAGTGAGTAATGGAAGGATGGATATTGGTAAACACATGGGAACCCCTTCAAAAAATTTGAAACTAGAAGGAAGGTTGGGGCAGGGGGATGATGTGGGTAGAAATTATCAAAGGTATGTGCATGTATGAATGTGCCAAAATGAAAACCATTAGTCTGCAAAATCAATAAAAAAGTGATAACAGAAAATTTGAAAAATTAAGAGCATGGTGGGGGGGGGTAAGAAGTAAAACAACACAAATTGAAATCAAAAGAGTAAATCATGTAAGCATCCATGCACTTGGTGGCATGTGCCTCTTGCTGCAGCTATTCATAGGGCTGAGGAAGAGGAATGCGTGAGCCCATGGTTCAAAGTCAGCCTGTGCAATGTAACAACACCTTGTCTGTTTAAAAAAAAAAAAGCATTCAATTAATAAACCATCAAGGAGTAGAAGTAGGCACAGATTTCAGAAGGATTCTTAATGTGATTCATTTTAGACTCCAAATAAGAACAGTACAACTTTAGCTGGGCATGGTGGCACATGCCTGTAATTCCAGCATTTGGGAGGCTGAGGCAGGAGGATTCCCATAGATTTAAGGCCAGTCTGGGCTACACAGTATCAGTTCATGGCCAGCCTGAACTACACAGTGACACCCTCTCTCAAAACAAAATGAAACAGTAAAATACAAACTTTATGCTGTGGATGATGAGAAAATTTCACTGAAAGTATTTTCAGAGAAAATAGTAAACTTGGACAGGAATTTGTCTAGCAAGCAGATAGCTTTTTGAGGCTTAGGACAAAAATTCACCAATGTAGTAGTTTGAGGTGGTAAAAAATAAGATCATCCTATGGCTTGTTGAATTTTATTAATGATGGCACATGCCTATAATCCCAGTACTTGGGAAGCTGAGGCAGGAGGAGCACTGCAAGTTTGAGGCCAACCTGAGCTACATTGTGAGTTCAAGAAGAGCCTAAACTGTGTGTGAGCTCCTGTCTCAAAAAAAAAAAACAAAAACAAGCCTGAGTTAAATCACAGTGATTTTTAAAAAACTAATCTGCAACCAAGAAATAAATGACTTAGCAGGGCGTGGTGGCACATGCCTTTAATCCCAGCACTCAGGAGGCTGAGGTAGGAGGAGAGTTGTGAGTTCGAGGCCGGCTTGGGCTACAACATGAGCACAAGGCCAGCCTGAACTACATAGTGCGACCCTGTCTCAAAAATCTAGGGCTGGGTGTTTCGCTCAGCGGCTTAAGTGCCTGCCTGGCAGGCACAAGGTTGTAAGTTCGATCCCTGGTGCCACCAAAAAAAAAAAAAAAGAAATGACTTAAGCAAAGATCAACAGATGAAAAAAAGTCACCAGAAAAAACGTTATTGGGAAAGTAGGATACAGATACAACATCAGGTATTACCCCAGACATTATCAATTACAAATGAGAAAGAGTAACATTACACTGGAGTAATACAATATATACTTTTTTTTTTTTTTTTGAGACAGGAACTCACTATGCAGTTCAGGTTGGGCTTGAGTTCATTTTGTAGCCCAGGCTAGTCTCAAACTTGCACCAATACACCTGCCTCAGCCTCCTCAGTGCTGGGATTACAAGTGTGTGCCACCACGCCCAGCGATACCAAATTTCTTAACCAAGACATCAAACTAAACATCACCAATAATAAGATGAAGTATGTATTTCCTGAATAGACTGAAGGAAACATTTCCCTATGTAGTGGTTTTGTCAAAACATTTAAACTGATTCTAGACATGAAGAAACAATCAGAAAAAAAAAAAAAAAAAAAAAACCAAAAAAAAAAAAAAAAAAAAAAAAAAAAAAAAAAAAAAAAAAAAAAAAAAAAAAAAAAAAAAAAAAAAAAAAAAAAAAAAAAACGAACAAAAAAAAAAAAAAGAAAAAAAGACAAGAAAGGGAATTTTCCTAGATTAAAGAAGATTAAGAAAACAGGAAAATCAATAACAAAAAATAAAATACAATGCCTTGTGATTCTTGATAGGATCCTAGATCAAAAAAGAAAAGAAAGGGCTGAGGATATAGCTCAGCAGCATAAACGCCTGCCTGGCAAGCACAAGGGTTGTGAGTTCAACCCCTGGTACCAAAAAGAAAAAAAAAAAAAAAAAGCAGAGGAAGGGCTGGGGATATAGCTCAGTAGCACAGTGCTTTCCTGACAAGCGCTAGATACCAAGTTCGATTTCAGTTACCCACTCCGTCAAAAAAAAAAGAGAGGAAATGCATTTTAAAAAGGTCCTTTTCAGCCAGGCGTGGTGGTGCACGCCTTTAATCCCAGCACTCGGGAGGCTGAGGTAGGCGGAGTGTTGTGAGTTCTAGGCCGGCTTGGGCTACAACACGAGCTCAAGGCCGACCTGAGCTACATAGTGCGACCCTGCCTCAAAAAACCAGGGCCGGGAGCTTGGCTCAGTGGCTTAAGCGCCTGCCCTGGCAGGCGTGAGGCTGTGAGTTCAATCCCCAGTGCCGCAAAAAAAAAAAAAAAAAGGTCCTTTTCTTAGGAGTTACATGCTGAAGTACTTTCTGGAAAAGTAACATGGTATCTTCAACTTACTGTCTAATTGCTCAGGAAAAAAAATTTGCGCCTATACGATTATACATTAAGGACAAAGAAATGTTATTCGTTTATTATTTCTCCAATGTTTTGTTTGTTTGTTTAGCTTTTTGAGACAGGATCTCATTACACAATTTAGGCTGGCCTTGAACTCACTGTGTAGCCAAGGATAGCCTCGAACTTGTGATCCTCCTGTCCCAGCCTCTCAAATGCTGGGATTACAGGCACGTATCACCATACCTGGATATTTCTCTTTACAATTAAAATACTTTTTTAAAACACTGGAAAATGGAGGAACAAAAATTTAAATGTTTGCTTTTATACTCACAAATACGTGACAATAGCCTATGAAACGATACATAAGAAATAGTAACGGGAAGGTAACTAGGAGACAAAAAGGGAATAGAGAGAGAGAAAACAGGTAGGGGTGGGAGATTCTTTAATGTATGCTGTATTATACCTTAATTTTTTTAACCACATAAATATTTAATATTTAAATATTTTTAAAAATTAAATTAAAACCAAGTTCAAGCAAAAGTGCTAAATCTGTGATAGTGAGATCTTACTGGTTTTTCATGAAGTTCCCAAGAAATAAAACAGGCAGGTATAACCAAACATGTAATATCTGGGATTTCCTTTTTTTAAATCTTGGTGAAAAGTGTTATTTAAAAAAACCATTTAGCTGGGGTTGGGGGGAGCAGTTCATTTTCAGCCACCTACTCCAAGTGAAAATATCACCACCAGTTAAAAATCACTAATCATACAAAGAAGTATTCCTGGTAGAGATGTGTGTGAATGTTCAGAAGAGAAAAAGACAAAATAACTGCAGCTTGGCCCATCTTATTGTTACTCTTCCACTACCACCTCATTTGAAAGCACTCAAATCCTTTAAGAATGCACTTTGTTCTCAATACGCACCTGCGGGCCCGCCGCTCTGGATAATCGAGGTCATAACTCTGCATAGAGTCATTGCAAGAGTCCCGGGAACTGCCCTGAAGTAGCATTTGCTGTGGCAACCGCACGGACACTGGAAACTGGTGCGCAGAAGCATTGGGCTGAGAAGTCGTATGATAAGGAGGTGGGATGCTATTGCTGGTCTCGCTGCGATAGTCACTGTCTCGGTCATCGACGGCACTGTCGGCGTCCTCAAAAGCTGTAGAGTAAGCACAGTCCAAGCACCCCAGGTTTATCTAGTTCTTCAGAAATTTTTCTGTCTCTAATTTAGGCAGTCAGAAGCCTGAACCTTGAAAACAAAAGCAAGCAGAGCTGCACACAGGACCAGTGACCTCAAAGTCACATGTAGAACTCACAATCTCTCTCCTTATCAAATGAGATGAGACACTTGGTTTCATTTTAGTCCTGATTCTTAGAAGAGCTCCAAGTTGCATTTTCCCAACCCAGAATTCTCTGGAATTTGCCTCTTTAGCTATCATAATCCTATTTTTTAAACGTCACAAATAAATTCTAGTTCTCTACTATTATCAAGGGGAGAGGAAAGAAGGGGAAAAAACAGCTTTTTGCTATCTTAGAAAAAAAATTTTACCTAAAGTTGGCCTGGCATTTTCAGATTTTAAAAAGTATGCACTAAATCAAACAAGCAGGTCCCACATCAGACACTGACCCTAGAACTAAAGAATGTTAAAGCTAAGGTTCAGAAGTCAAGTCAAAGGCTTTGGATGTAGCCAAGAACAGCAGCAGTTTTCCTATCTGGCTACAATGTCAGGTTTTTCTAACAATTCCTGTCAAACATCTCTAGTCTAGGCTCAGAATTCCCATCCAGAGCATGGGCTGAGAGAACTTGTGGGATCCCGCTGACAATGCCATGTTTACCTAGTAGTAATCACTAAAATTTTACCAAATTATTTCTGCCTTTTAGATAACTACTGAGTGGCTATTTTCCTTGATGTTAACTAAAATGACCACTTCTGCAAATCAAAAATGTGCATGGCAAGCTGGGCATGGTAGCACATGCCTGTGATCCCAGCAGTCAGGAGGCTGAGGCAGGAAGATCCCTGCAAGTTCTGCGAGTTCGAGGCCAGACTGGGCTATATAAGTGAGTTCAAGGCTACCTCGCACTACATAATGAGATCCTGTCTTTAAAAAAAAGTGCATGGAAAGGTGCTCAACCTAATGATGTATCTTGACCTCTTTTTATACAGGAGCCATATCTGATACCATACACTTGATTAACAAGTTCCTATCTGGCTCACAATGAGAAAAGGAAATATTTACCATTCCCCAGCAGAGATGCATTTAGCAGAGGACAGATTCCTCATATTAGTGATTTTAAAAGATAATTGAGGTAATTGTGGACAGCAGAAGTTTTTGAAGACCTTAAAATTAGGCTTTTACAATTGTTCAGACAGGAGTAAGGACTTATCCCCACAGTAGAAATGGAAGTTAATGAGCTGGGCGGGGGGCGGAGGGGACCAGAAATGGTAAAAGCTGAGGACAAATGGACAGTGGTAGGGAGATGACCATTTGTTTTCTATACCATACAACCTAGTAGGTAACTGCTCTAAAAGAGACAGGGAGCATAAACGTGGGTTTCACAACCAAGGAAGAAAGTTTTAGTATTGGGTTTCAGATAACATTTGTGGGTACAGATAGGGAGTAGGATTTTATGAGCTTTCCCATTTGAGTTTCAGTAAGAAGGTGAGGCTAGTGGTATAGATAAGGAGATTTTTCCATATGAGTTTATTTCAATGAGAAAGAGACAGAGAAAGAGAGACAGAGAGAGACAGAAAAAGAGAGACACAGAGAGAAAGACAGACAGAAACAGAGAAATAGAGAAGGGAGGAAAGGGAAGGGCAAGGGAGAGGAAGGGGAGAGGGGGCAAAAGAGGGAGACGAGGAGGTGGAAGGGGAAAAGAGAGGAGAGGAGAGAGCAAGAGAGCAAAAGACTGAGAGAGAGACAGAGACAGAGACAGAGACAAAGACAGAATGATCAAAACTCCAGGAGGGAAAAAAAGTCAGTAAGAGAAAGAGGCTAAACTTCAAATGGTGAGACATAATTATTAGTAACACTTGCTAGTTAAAACCTGGCCAGGATAAGAGTAGTAAAGGTTGAAAACAAAAGCAAAAAAGGATGGAAAGCATTCTGATGACACATTAAGAAAAAGAGACTCTGGAGACACTGATTTTATCCCTTGATCATTTGTTCTTCTAAAGACTAGCAAGAAAGACTCAAGAGACAAAACCAATACGACCTTCTGACAATCTTTCTGAATCCACAGAAAGACAAGTCTGAAGAAGTCAATGCTGGACTATTCATGCATACAGATGAGGGGGCAGAGGTAACAAGGGTGAGAAAAACAAAAATCCCCATCAATTCCAGCAGGAAAAGTATTAGCACATAAGCCAGGGACTCACGATTGAGTCTCCAGAGACAACAGTTATAGACAATCAAATTGTCTTCAGGGCTTAGCCAGTTAGAAGCCCATGACCCAGCGTAAGAAACTACTTGGATGGTACATTGCTTTCTTACTGTATATGACCTGTTACTGCTAAATAGTGTTTTGCTTTTTTCAGTTTGTTAGGCTAAGGGGAAAAATATATCATAAATTTCCTGAAGCCTAATAACATTTCTATACTAAAGAAATGAAGGGTAAATACCAAGAAACAAAGTGTACCTGGAAATAAGAGATTGGGAAAAGAGAAAATATGAAAGCAGGAATATCAGAAGAAAGAAAATACAAACAGAGGTGAGACAAAGGACAGAAACACACACACAAAAAGAAAGGTAGGAAAACACAAAGACCAGATTTCTCTCTGTATCACACTCAACTTCCTTAGAAAGTAAGATTTCTGGTACAAACAAGTCTAATTAGAAACTAGAAGGAGAAATTAAGGAAAACGTGTAACTTTTCAGTTTTAATAAAAGAGCTGTGCTTTCCTGTATCAGTCATTATCTTTTACTGGGTCTACAATTTATCCCACAGTACCACATCATCTAGATGGTCAAACATCTAGCTTTGCAGAGAAAAAGAAGCCAATTAGTGCAGGTTTGGTTGCTAATAAGCATAATGAGGAACTTGTGTGCCAGTTTAAGAGCTAAAGTTGAAAAGCCTTCTTATACTCTATTTGGAACTATCTGGAACATTTACTCCTTCAAACATTAAGTGTCTACACACACAAGGCTAAGTATAGAAGATTCAAAGTGTAAGTCAATCTCAGAGGAGAATAAAATATAAATATGAATATCGAATACTTATATAAAGAAGTCACTGCATGACAGCATAAACTCAAGTGTTACCTGAGTTAGACATAAAGTTCACTTCCTTATTGGGTGAGTAGAGAAAACATCATGGAGGAGATACTTTTGAAGAACTGTGTGTTTTTAATAGTTGAAGACTAAAGGAAAAGGAATGAATATGTTCTATAATCAGGGTAAAGGCAATGACATGATTAAAGGCACAAAGGTGGGAAAGGCTATGTTTTATTGAGACATATTTTGTTAGTTTACTTAGCATTTGCATAAAAGAATGTAAAGGGAATAACAGAAAGCAACCTGGAAAACTAGGTTGAGGAAATTAATCTAACCTAGAGCAAAGATGGGCCTTCAAATACAAAAAAGCACTTAATCAAAACTGAATGAACAATGAGGCTTGTGGGTATATAGTACTTCAGGATTCAGTTCCACTCATTAAATTGTGAGTACAGATAGAACTTAATTGGCCAGAGAAGAAATGAAAGAGACACTGTTTTGGGGTTTTGTTTTGTTTTGTTTTTTTCATGGTAGGTTTTTCCCTCCTACTTAAAAATTTTAACTTATCTGAGCTCCCTTAGGTTACTTTGGAACAGTTTTCTAACAGTAAAAATACTCAGAATTCAAACCACAGGAACTACATACTTCGTGAGAAATGCCAATGGCAGTAGAAGATTTGGCCCTTCTTAGCACCTGTTGAATCAACCTATCAGATAAGCAACACAGCCAGTATTGTTAGCCTAGAGTTGTGTATTTTGACAAAAAGAACTGGCTACCTACTAAGGTCTGTGACAAAGGTAGTGTCCAATTTAGATGAGCTGCTTCAAGGAAAGTCAAACCATGTTTTCAGCCTCGTTTCCTTTACAAAATCAGGTTTTTGGCTGAAATGGCATCTTCGCTTTCCAAGACTAATACACCTGTGACAGTTGTCTGTTCTGAAAATCTCCCCCATACTAGTATTATTCATTCAAATCAAAAGCACACCAATGACCCTGCCTTTAGTTCATCCCAGAATAAGCCTTCTTCTGGCCAAAAACCAATAGAAAGGGTTTTACTATACCAGGGGCTGATGATACTGCTGGCTTCTGGGGAATAAAGATCAAGTCATCTTGTCAGATTAGGAGTAGAATTTGGTTCTCTCTCTCACTGTCTGTCTCTGTCTCTCTCTGACACACACACACACACACACACACACAATTGCTTCAAGAAACCGACCTGGAAGGATTTAACATTCCATTATATGTAACTGTCTCCTGAGAAGTAAGTGGGAAAGAAGGGAATGGAATTAAATACGCTTGTATGCATGAATATCCAGGTTCATGGTTCAGAGGAATCACATTGAAAAGATGAAGAAAATGACACCAAATTTTAATTCTTACGTACTTTGCTGTTCTCCCCAGCCCAAATAGGTCCAGTGACCTAAGAAAACCACAAAGAAGTGACAGAGACAATTTTAGCAGAAATTCAAAGATCATTCCCCATCCAGCAATTATTATGTGCCTTACCTTAGTTAAGCCTACCCTACTTGCATGTCATTAACTTTATATAACAGTATCTGCCTTCTATAAAACATGAGACAAATCTACAGAGTATTCTCATTTTTTGCTATTTATTAGTGAATAACAAAATAACAAGTAAACTTATTGCTTCCATACCATCTTAAACCTCCTGCTGGCCTAGATCTCTCAGGGCACCATAATTTAGGTGCTTTGGTACTTTTCCTGAGTCAAAAGAAGTAAAATTCTACCTCTTGTCTCTAAGAACCTCTTCCTTGTCTCTGTGTTAACCAAACCCGAGTGCGCCACAGTAGACCATGAGAAGTCAGTGTTAACCAAACCCGAGTGTGCCACAGTAGACCATGAGAAGTCAGTGTTAACCGAACCCGAGTGTGCCACAGTAGACCATGAGAAGTCAGCCCCAACAGTATGGAGTGATGCCCTGTCTGAGACTGATGATTTTCAATTCCACTGCTCTCTACTGAAAGAAAGTTAAAAGCCCAACAAATAGCAATGGCTCTCTTAAAAACTAAACCTCAGGGAAGAGAACCAAGAAGAAGCTAAGCCCTTCCTGTGAGCCAGCAGCAGTCATGGGCCAAGACAACCCCTTTCAGTGAGCATGCCTGTGCACGGGCTGGGAGACAAGTAGTGCCAATCCCCACACTGAAGCAACCAGCTGATTCAAAGAAACACAGGTTGAGATGATAGCTACTGAAGTAAAAAAAAAAAAAAAACAACTTGATGCCTGTATTGTTGGATTGACTTTGTAGGCCTAAAGCTGGTAGTCTGAGCATCTATTTAGAGGATAACAATACGCAATATAGCAACTATGGGGGATTTTCTTCTGAAGGTGGTAGCTATTGTTAATTCCTGATAATCTTGTTTTAAAGTCCTGCATTGTTTTGTTTTGTTTGGTTTTATTCTGTTTTGTTTGATTTTATATGTGATGCTATGGGCAGCTATTTCAAAGATAGTAAGATACATTATGATAGCCATTGTTAATTTCCTATTATCTTGTTTTGAAGTACTATACCTGTTTCGCTGTTTTGTTTTCATTGGTTTTATTCTGTCCTTCTTTGTTTGATTTTATTATGTCTGATGGTATGGGCAGCTATTCTGAAGATAATGAGAGGCATTATGGTAGCCATTGTTGATTTCCTATTACCTTATTATGAAGTCCTATATCACTTTCACTGTTTTGTTTTGATTGGCTTTATTTTGCTTTATTTTGTTTGGTTTTATTCTCTTTAAAATTAAAAAAAATCAAATAAACCTAAACTTCTAATATTCTAAAATGTAATAAAATATTCTAGCCTACTTGGTCCTCAGAGTCACTTTTTCTGAATTACCTATAAACTGTTAACAAAGTCCATTAAAACACAAAGCTTTGAAAATAGAAAAAAACTGAAAATCTCATTATTTCAAAGTAAAAATCTAAATGTTAATTAAATTTAAATTCTATCCCATAATTTGAATAAACTAACAAATTGTGATGAATCATTAAAAATAGCTGTTAAGCCTAGGGAAGAAGCAGTAATGTAGCTTCATGGTTAAGAATATGAGTTTTTAAGTCAAAGTTCAGTTGTTCTGACTCTGCCACATATTATCAAGCTGATTTGGAATCATGACAGATATTTCTGGATCTGTAATATGAGAATAATAATATGAGTCTCACTGTGTTGTTGTAAGGATTATATGAAAAAATGCACACAAAGTATTTAGCACAGCCTCTAGAACATGGTCAGCAATAGCGTTTGTTGTTTTGTCATGCTGCCAGGCTTTTGCCTTCCCTATAGGTTCCTAATAAATAGGTGGCAAAAAAAAAAAAAAAAAAATTCCCAGGTCTGTATACTCTGGCATCTATGAGGTCCTCGAAGGGATCTTCAGTATTTGGTCCAGAAGGCCCTTGGAATTCTGAAGGCACAGCTCCCTTGAAAATTTGCTGTAAAACTCAAAATTCAGAGAGCATCAGATGATGCCAACTCAAGGTATCTGCACTTACCTGAGTTAACCTCCATCCTAAGCATATGGGACTACTAATCAGTCATAGGCTATTTAATTTAGCTATATGGTAACAACCACTTTTCCTCCCACATACTTACCTTCTTCCTACCACCTACGTCTGTTCTCAACTCTCAGAGAGGGTATGTTGGTTTAGCGTGCCATTTAAATTTTTTAATGATTGATTTAATCTTCTAACCATGGGAGGGGGAATTAAAATTCTAGTAGGCTATACTACTGTTGCTATAGCAATTGCTAGAGGGTAATTACCTTGTTCTTTTCTGAAAGAATATGAAAAAAAAAAATCACATAGAACCTTAAAATATATCTTTCAACCTAGATCTCTCCAGACGAGTGACTCTGCTGTTTTTCACCATAACTCTGAAGGCAAAGAAGGCTCTCCCTGCAGGACACCACCTCATCCTGAAGTACTCCACAGCACTGCATAGCAGTTTCTTTCACATGAAGGATATCAAATAAGTATCTATTATATTAGTAAGTTGAATGAGTAATATGATTTCACCTACCAATTCCTTTTTTTTTTTTTTGTACCAGGAATTGAACTCAGGACCTTTTGCTTGCCAGGCAGAAACTGTGCCACTGAGCTATATACCCAGCCCTCCTTTTCTAATATGTGAAAAATTTTAAAAATCTGTCATGCTGACAAGCCAGTTCCCTACTCTCAAAAGACTTCAGCTCAGTCTCATTATAAAACAAGTAACACCAGTTTAATTAAGCAACTTTGTCCCCTCTCCAAAAAAAATTTATTTGCTGGTAGGACAATTACTAAACATAGCTGGGTATGGTGGCACATGCTGATAATCCAAGCAGTCTAATCCCAGCACTCAGCAGACTGAGAAAGGAGGACCAGGAGTTCAAGGCCAGCCTATGCTATATAAAATATCCTGTCTCAAAAAATAAAACTAAAATAGGGCCCAGGGATTTAGCTCAATGGCTTAAGCGCCTGTGTGGCAGGTATGAGATTGTGAGTTCAATCCTCGGGACTAAAAAATAAATAAATAAATAAAACAAAAATAAAACAAAACCACTTAGGTTTTGCTAGGTATAAGAACTGAGAAAAAAAAGGGGAGGGAATGTTGTAGGGAAAATGAAATTACATGTGAAAAGGCACACTCAGTAAGCTAAAATAATGCTGACATATCTGAAAGAGGCTGCAGAATTATGAAAGAAACTAATCTTTAGTACTGTGAGGAAAGTATGTAATGTGAGGAATTTTGATTATCTAAAGAGCAATGCAGAGCTACCACAGCTTTCAAAAGGGGAGAGATAGGATCGCATATGCCATTTCATAAAGGGAAGAGGAGTATGGTATGGCCAATGGTTGTTGGTAGAGTAGAGGCACTAGTAAGGAAGAGGTTGCACACATCTGTTGTTAGCCTGAATTATCTGTGGCAGAGGGCATGGAGAGAAGTGGACAAATTCAGGAGATATTCTAAAAGTAAAAATCAATAGAGTTTGATGAGTAACTGTGGTTAGGTTTTTAGACTGAGCCACTAGGCAGATGTGACATCCACTGAGAGGAAAAATACAAAAAAAGGGGACAGGGAAATGATCAATTCAAGGCTTGGGTATCTTGACTTGAGGGTATCCATGAGATATCTCAAATAAGTAGGTCCAGTAAACAGATGGATATACGGGTCCATGGAGGTTATGAAAGAAACATGGAGCAGATGATTTGAAAGCTTTCAGAATATAAACTCCCTGAGGATAAGGATTTTTCAACTTCATTCCTCTCCTGTACTCTCACAGTTTCTAAATAATGCCTAACAAAAAGCAGAAGTTTTACCAATATGGGGGGAGACTACATAAAAGGGTTTTTTAAAAAAAGAAAATATCCTAAGAAATAACCACATTTAAAATGAGGAGGATAAGCCGGGCGTGGTGGCGCACGCCTTTAATCCCAGCACTCGGGAGGCTGAGGTAGGCGGAGCGTTGTGGGTTCGAGGCCGGCTTGGGCTACAACGCGAGCGCAAGGCCGGCCTGAGCTACATAGTGCGACCCTGCCTCAAAAAAAAAAAAAAACAAAAAAAAACCAGGGCCGGGAGTTTGGCTCAGTGCCTTAAGCGCCTGCCCTGGCAGGCGCGAGGTTGTGAGTTCAATCCCCGGTGCCGCAAAAAAAAAAAAAATAAATAAAATAAAATAAAATAAAATGAGGAGGATAGCTAGGTGTAGGGGCACACACCTGTAATCCCAGCACTTGGGAGGTTGAGGCAGGAGGATCACTATGAGTTTGAGTCCAGCCTTGACTACATAGTGTGACCTTGTCTCAAAAAAATAAGAGGAGGAGGATAACGACTCTCAACATGAAGTATTGGTGAGGCAGTAAAGCAATTGGAACTTTCATACATTGCTGTCAAGAACACAGAAACAGAACACTTTGGAAAGCAGTCTTGGAATTTCTTATAAAGTTATATACACATGGGCTGGGAATTTAGCTTAGTGGCACAGCACCTGCCTACCAAGCAGGAAATCCTGAGTTCCATTCCCGGTACCAAAAAAAAAAAAAAAAAAAGTTATATACACACACTACATACACATCCAGAAACCTGCCCCCTACATGTCTCCCCAAGAGAAACAAAATCAGGTTCACACAAAAACCCTGTACATGAATGTTTACTGATGCTTAATTTATTTTGGGGTTCACTCTAAAAACTAGAAATATAAATGTCCTACAACTAATGAGTGGATTAACAAACTATGGTACATTCACAGAATCAAATATTAATCAGAAGCAGGTATGGTAGTGCACATCTGTAATCCCAGCACTCGGGAGACTGAGGCAGGAGGACTACCATGAGTTTGAGGCTAGCCTGGGCTACAGAGTCAGTTCAAGGCCAGCCTCAACCATATAGAGAAATCCTGCCTCAAAAAAGATTTAAAAAAAATACATATATATATATATACACACATAAATCAGGAATAAAAGGACATAGACAAATCTCAAATGCATTGATAAGTGAAAGAAGTCAGACTCAAAAAAGTGATGTATTTTGTGGTTCCATTTATATGATGGTCTGAAAAAGACCATATTATAGGGACCAAAAAAGACAGATTAGTAGTTGGCATGGGTTAGGAGTGGTACAGGCTGACTACAAAGTGGTATAATGAACTTTTAGGGATGATAGAATTTCTCCATTTCTTGATTATGGTAGTGGTGACAAACTACATGTGTTTGTCAAAACTCTAAGACTAAGTCAGGCATGGTGGCTCACCCCTTTAATCCCAGTACTTGGGAGGTTGAGGCAGGAGGATCCTCATGAGTTCAAGACCAGCCTGGGTTACAAAGTGAGTTCAAGGCCAGCCTGAACTACATAATGAGACCCTGTCTCAAAAAATAGGGCTGGCGATTTAGCTCAGTGGCCTTAGTGCCTGTCTGGTAGGTGAGAGGTTGTGAGTTCGATCCCTGGTAACAAAACAAACAAACAAACAAAAAAAAAAACCTCTAAGACTATACCCTGAAAGGGAAACTTTTTACTGTGTATAAATTATACTTTAATAAATCTGTCTTTTTTATTAAAGGCAAAGAAAGAAAAGCCTATGAAAATGCCTATGAAGAAGTCAAAAAGATAGAAAGAAAACCATAAGGAAAACAAGGTTTCATGGAGAAAGCAGTTAGAAGATATTAAGTGCTTTCAGTCAAATAATACAAATGGATTTAGAAACAAAAAATTACTAACAGTCTTTTTTTTTTTTTTTTTTTTGTCAGTACCGGGGATCGAACCCACAACCTTGGTGCTTAAGCCACTGAGCCAAACTCCTGGCCTTATTTTTTTTTTTAATGGCACCAGGGATTGAACTCATAACATCACGCCTGCCACACAGCTGTTTAAGCTGCTGAGCCAAACTCCCTGCCCCAGTTTTTTGAGGCAGGGTTGCACTATGTAGTTCAGGCTGGCCTTGCTCACGTTGTAGCCCAAGCCGGCCTCAAACTCACAATGCTCCACCTACCTCAACCTCCCGTGTGCTAGGATTAAAGGCATGCACCACCATGCTCAGCTAACAGCTTTAATGTGAGAAATTTCAATGAGCAAAAGCTAAAATAAGGACTTTTCAGAAACACACAGAAGCACATGCCAAGGAAAGAGACCTAAAGACATTCCACAATTCATACAATAAAAGTAAGCAGGGTAAAGGGTACTACTACCACAGAATGCCAAGGAGGAAGCAAGCAGGAAAAAAGATAATGGTCAAATTGTGTTACAGAAAAAACTCTTAACTACCCTAAAAGCTTGTCAGAAAACCATCAACATTCTCAAATTAGACATTCACACATATCAAATGAGTGCCAAAATGATCATGCTAATGCTTCCCATCTCCTTAGAGCCTCAAACCTTTTTTGCTCACATATTTGACAGATGAATAATCAATTACCCTCTAGTTTAGTGACACCTGCTGCTAACCGTCAGGCAGTCTAGAAATCCAGCACCCACAACAGATAGAAAAAGCCAAACTGTTTTTGCCACTCTCCCAGTCAACACAACCCAGAACATTTCTGCAGTCAAAATGTGGGAACTTGACAAAGCAAATCTCCAGCAGAAACCTGTTGCGTGTCATTCAATTCAATTCAACTCGATTCAATTCTGATATAATCTATCCAGAGACAGCATCAGATCCCCAGTGAAGGGCTCAGTCCCATGAGACTTCTCCCCAGGTCAGAGGCCAATCCAAGTCCCAGGTTAGATTTGAATTTACGATCAACTGATTGTAAATTGGGACTCTCCTGATCTCCTCCTTGGGTTTGATTATTTGCTTGGATGACTCACATAACTCAGGGAAACACTTTTTTCTTTCTGTTGTATCTCCTCATTCTAAAAGGCATTACGAAGGATACAGATGAGCAACCAGATGATGAGATAACTAAATAAGGCCTGGAAGGGTCCTGAGTGCAGGAGCTTCTGTCACCCCCAGCACATGGATGTGTTCTCTGAACTCTATACTTCAGGAATTTTTATGGAGGCGCCATCACACAGGTATGATTTATCATCAACTCAATCTTAAGCCCCTTTCTTCTTCCTGAAGAATTAGGGCTAAGAGTTACAAGATTCTAGTCATGGCTTTGGTTTTTCTGATGACCAGTCCCCATCTTGGAGCCTACCAAGAATCATCTCAGAAGAAGACATTCATTTTGTTTTGTGTTGCGTTTTGCTTTGTTTTGTTTTTGAGACAGGGTCTTACTGTATACTGCAGGCTGGCCTTGAACTCACTTATGTAGCACAGGATGGCCTCAGATTCACAGTGATCCTCCTGCCTCAGCCTCCCAAGTGCTGGGATTATAGGCGTGTGCCATCATGCCCAAGACATATTATTCATAATTACTGAGTACAACATGAACATCCATCACTAGGTAAATGGGTAAACAAAATATGGCATATCTACATAATAGAACACTACTTGGCAATAAAAAAGAAGACCAAATTACTGATATACTCAATAAAATGAAAAAATCTCAAAATCTTTATACCAAGTGAAAGACAGACACAAAAAGAGTACATATTACACGTTATGGTTTAGATCTAAAATGTCCCACGAAAGTCTTATACATTCAGAGTCAGGTCTTTAGGAAGGAGATTGGATCATGAGTGTACTATACTCAATAAAATGAATCTCAAAACTCTTACACTGAGTAGACACAAAGAACACATATTATATGATTCCTTTTATATGAAACTCTAGAAAACTAAACAATCTATGCTAAAACAACACATAGGTTTCTGCATATTTTATCTTGTTTCTAATGGAAAATGTAAGAAATCAGGAATAGTCACATTAAAAAAATAAGGTCTATAATTATCAAACAAAACAGTACTGGGCAACTGTTACATCACCAATTAATAGCCCAGTGCTGGTTAATTCTTCTATGATGCTGAAATGAAAAAATATTTGAGTCCCAGAATCCAAGTAAACTGCTCAGGCAATGACAGGACTCACCTATTAATTATTAAATTGTATTAATTACCACGTAGCTCAGAAAGGACATAAAGTCAAACATTAGAAATTATTACCTTCCCTTTTTCTAGACAGATTAGATAGTACAAAGAACTTCTCTTTCTATGGAAAATAGTAGTAAAGAGCCTATAATTAAGAAAAGCACTCTGAAGCTAACATGAGAATAACAAAAAGAAAAGAAAAAATTAACCAATCTTACTTGTGAATATAGGTACAAAAATCCAAAATGAAATACAAATACAGCAATCAAACCTGGTCTTATAGTGAAAACGTAATGTACCATCATCAAGTAGGACACAGGATAGGAAGGAAAAGATGATTTATTAATAGAAATTAACACATTCATCATATTGGTGAATCAAAGGAAAACACCAGTGAACAACTGGCTAAGCACTAATGTTAAACAACTACTCCTTATTTTATTATTTTTTATTCATATATGTTTGTAGCACATAATGATTATGTTCATCATGGGCATCCAGTCTTTTTCTTTTTTTTTTTTTAGACAGGGTTTCGCTATGCAGTTCAGGCCCTCTTTGAACTCACTTTATAGCCCAGGTTTGCATCAAACTCACAGTGATCCTCCTGCCTCAACCTCCCTAGTGCTGGGATTACAGGTGTGTGCCACTACACCCAGTTTCTACTCTTTTTTTTTTTTTTTTTTTTTTGTAACTGGAGCTCAAACTTACAATCTCACGCTCACTACGCAGGCACTTGAGACACTGAGCTAAACCCCCAGCCTTACTCATTATTTTTAATGCAGAAGTTCTCCTGAAGTGTGACACAGAAAAGTACACAAATCATAATAGTATTGCTCAGTAAAATTGAACACACACATATATCAATACACAGATCAAGAAAGAACATTACCAGCACCAAGCAAACCTCTTTTCTGCTCCTATGTAGTCACTATGAGCTTTGAACCAGCTGTTTTTTGTCTCTTTTTTCAGAAAGCCACATGCTAATAACCTCATCTCTTCAAGTCTTTGCTCAAATGTCACCTTCTCATAGTGACCTAGCCTCTCACCATCTTACTTAACATTACAGTTCAACTCCAATTCCAGCATTACTACTTTTCACCATGCACTCTTTTCTTGGCCTACTTCTTAGTATCCTATATAAGTTCCTCATTCCTGTTGTTTATTGTCTACCTGCTGCCACTCTCAGAATCTTTGTTTTGCTTTCTAATATAACTCTAGGATCTAAAACAGAATCTATGACACAGGTGTCAAAATATTTGTAGAAGTAAAAAAGATGGGGACAGTAGGACTAGTGCAGCTGGATGTAAGAAAACAACTACCAGCAGTAGGAACACAAATAGTACAATTTTTTAGAACACAATTTGATGGTATCTAACAAAATTTAAAATGTGTATATTTTTAACCCAATAATTCCACTTATAAAGATGCATTTATTCAACTAATATTTATTGAGCAAAGTTATTGTGAACACATAGATAAGCACATTCCCTACTCATGAAATTTATGGCCTAGGGAAGAAAACAAATATTAATCAATAATCAAACATACTGAGTAAGTGCTGTAAAGTTGCATAACTATGTAACAGAGAAAGGAAGACTTAAACATGTTTAGTAAAAAACACTTGCACAGAATTTCTCACTATTGTACATTATTTTAGTAACAAAAATGTGGACACAATGCAAATGTCTACCAACAGAAGTGTTTCAAATTATAATATAGTTCAACTTGAATATGACCAGTCTTCTATGTTCAGCTATCAATTTACAGGAAATATAAGGACAGAAGAGCATATTAAATAAGCTGGGTGAGGTGGCACACGTCTGTAATCCCAGCACTTGGGAGGCAGAGACAGGAGGATTGCTGCGAGTTCAAAACCAGCCTGGGATACATAGTGAGCTCAAGGCCAGCCTGAACTGCATAGTGAGACCCTGTCTCAAAAAGACGAAAAAAAAAAGTATATTAAGCAAAATCTAAAATGTAGTAAACTCTGTAAGTCAAAAATCACATAGTCAAATGGTCTAATTTGTTTAATAAAGTAACCACAAGTAAAAACTTAAAGAAACTCACAAATTTTAAAAGAATTACATATCAAAAAGAGAAAACAGGCAAAATTACTGTTTAGAGAAACATTTGGATCATAACAAAAAAAAGCAAGAAAGTCATTGTAAAAGTCAAAAAAAGTAATAACTTTTAGGAAGGAGGGGATTAAGATGGGAAGAGGTATATTGAGGACTCTATGGGGCAGCTAGTTTATTTTTTGCCTACCTTGTACCAGTTCATTAGACTAAACATCTATTTTATGAGGTTTTCCATATATCTGTATCACAATCCATAGGGATTTTTTAATGCACTGCTCAAATTCCTAAAACCCCTACCATCTCACTATTTCATTTCTCTGTACAAAGTCCTCAAAGGCTTCTCACTGATACAATATAAACAACTTGCATGGCACGATATGAGATTTCTGTGTCTCCTGGCCTTCTCTCTGACTCTTCTCATTCTTCCTATTCCCCGAACCTCAAGACATCTAGAATTTTCAGCTTGTAGAACCCCAACATTCCTTAGGCCATACTTTTAAAACTGTGTTCGGGTACCATAAATTCTTTTCTCCTTTACCTGACTGCCTCCTACTTGTCTTTCAAGACTCGCTTTGTGCCAGTGTTTATGGAAGTAGGGATGAACGGATAAATCACAAGAGATTCATTTTCTTTTTTTCAAATGGGTTTCACTTTGTAATGCAGGATGGTGTTGAACTCACTATGTAGCCCCAGGCTGGCCTCAAACTTGCAGCAATTCTCCTGCCTTAGCCGCCTGAGTGCTGGAATTACAGGCATGCACCACCATGCCTGGCATAAGAGGTTTATAGGGCAGTGAAACTATTCTTGTATAACATAAGGGTAGACATGTGTCACTATACATTTTGCTAAAACTCATAGAATATATAACATCAAGAGTGAACCACCATGTAAACTTTGGATTTTGGTTAAGATATCCCTTTGTCTCAGAAGCATTCCCAAACCATGCCAAATCAGGATTTTATTCCTCTACATTCTTTGAAGCATTTTTACCATTCACTTACTACATGGTACTATTTACATGTTCCTTTCCTATCCAGAATTGAGCTCCCTGAGGTCAGACACTTTCTCATCTCTATATTCCCAGTGGTTAGCATGCTCCTTGGCATGAGGAAGAAGTATCCAACAATTGTTTGCTTTTTATGTTTGTTTGATGGTTTTTTAACACAGGGTCTCACTATGTAGCCCAGGCTGGCCTTGAATTCATGGGGATCCTCCTGCCTCAGCTTCCTGAGTGCTGAGATTGCAGGTGTACACCACCACAACTGGCCAAATATTTGTGTAACGAACAATTCTACCAATTTTTGATATTTACAACAATTCTGTCAGTCATGTTTTATTAAATTCATTTCTTGCCACACTGTACCAATGAAACCTATTTTCAAAAGCCATAAAATGGCTATGCTTTATGGTCATAATCAACCTTTACATATATGTAACACATACTGTACTCAGGAGTAGACAACAAATATTGTCATTAAATTAAACTTTTTCACATTAATCTAACATTTTTTATGTGGCATTTGTAATTGAACTTAAAGGATAAGTCAATGCAATGACTGCAATTAGTCGCCTCAAATTTCTTTCTGGAAGAAGACAGAATAGAAATAAATAAATGAGTGAGTCAGAAGACTACAATTAACATTATTTTTATCAGCCAAACCATATTGTTGCAGTTTCTCCCCTTTCTTTGTTAGTTTGCCAGCACCTATAATCAGCATCAATATCAACTGCTTCCACTGATAGCATACATACAGTGTAAAACTCACAGACAGAAGTTCTGGACCTATTGTGCTGCCCTATGGCTAACATAATACTACTATCTGCACTCTAAGGAATAACAAGTAGACATTTCTGCCTCTGAAAGTCTTAGTCCTGGACTGGGGATAGCAGAAAGTACAGATGGACTGCTCCCTTACTCCTCCCTACTCAATTGGATAAGATAGTAGGGAAGGATTTTCCAGTCAGTAAGAGATTCCTTGGCCAGGATGTGTTTGGGATGGGGCATGTGTTTCATGAATTCTTTCTTCACATTTTTCATCTATCCTGCCATGAATAATCTGTCCCTTAATACAGTTAATTAATTTCTTCGTGTTATCTCTAAACTCATCTCTTCTAGTAAGCCTTCCCAAACAGACTCTATGGCATCCTATGTCCTTCTACTTTTGCTACCTCAGCACTTTCCTATTTTCATGGTATTACTGAGAATGACATCAAAGGACTGCCCAAAATTAAGATATAAGCAGAAAAAAAGTTGATAAATCAGAGGAAAGACTTTGAACAGATAACCAAAGAGAATCCAGTTTTGCTTTTTTTTGTTTTTGTTTTTGTTTTTTGGTACCGAGGATTGAACTCATGACCTTGTGCTTGCCAGGCAGGCACTTGTACTGCTGAACTAAATCCCTGGTCCTGAGAATCCAGTTATTAAAAGCGAAAACAGGAAAGCAGTAGACCAGGATGGGAAAGGAGGGAAAGACAGGTTAGGCAGACAAGCAAGGAGACTGAACCAACCATGGCATAGGAACTGTTTGCCTGTGGTTGTCTTTACTGTGCTTTCCACAATACGATTTGTAGAAAGGCTGGTTATTCTTAAAAGCCAGGGGAAGATAAAGCACTCTCATATTAGTGGGTGTGCAAATGGAATACCCTCCACAGTGGGGAATTTTGTAATATCTTCAACAATGTTAAATGTATTATTAAATGTACAATGCTTTAGCCTAGTAATCCCACTTCTACCTATTCAACCAATAGATATTCACACATGCATGGAAGTATATATATAAAATGATATCAACTTCAGCAGTATAGCTGCAAATATTGGAAACAACTTAAATGTCCACTAATAGCAGTTCCAGTCCTGCTACATAAGTCTAAAAGCTGAAAATGTATACTCCAATACTGGTACACTGTTATCCACAGCAACACTATTCACAATAACCAACAGTTATAAAAGAAAAACCTAAATGCCCATCAATATAAATGAAGAAATAAAGTTCAGTACATCTATATAAAGTATTATTCAGTCATAAAATGTAATAATGGTCTGATGCATACTACAACATAAACCTCAAAAACATTACTCTGAGTGAAGAAAGCAATTAAAAAGGTCACATATTTTGGAAATGAATATAGGTGATGGTTCCATAACATTGTGAATACATTAAATGCCATGGAATTATAGACTTCAAAATGATTCCTTTTTGTTACGTGAATTTCACCACAGTTAAAAATGTGCACCAATAGGGACTGGTTTTCTACGTGTGTATTTATATTTAAATGAAAAAAAAGCAAAGCACAGAATACCACATAATGGCATGCACTATTTGTGAGTGGGAAATACTGTGTATATCAGCTTATAAATGCATACATTCTAGAGAAATCTACAATAAATTGAAATAAATTGTGGGCAGAAATTACATAGCTAAGGATAGAGACAAAAATTTTTTTTCATAGTCAATTTTTATTTTGGAGAGCTTGAGATAGCTAAGTGATAGAGAGTTTGCTTAGTTTGTACAAGGGCCTAAATTTAAGCTCCAGCAAATAGAGCAAAAAAAAATTTTTCATTAAAGTTGTATTTTTGTATCTGTTGAATTGTGCACCTTATGTACATGGTTCTTTTCAAAAAGGTAAAATGGATATAAACATCTTAGCCATGAAGTAAAAAAAATCCACCACCTGCTCTTTTCCTCCCTGGCTGCCTGTCATGAATGACTGTTACCATATGGACCAGAAAGTTCATGACCAATCAACTACTTTAAAGGAAAAAAATGGTCATCCATGTCCTTAACCTCAGGAAAGTAACAGTACCTAAGACATAAATTTGGAAAAAACTTGTGAAAATGTACAAGATTATGCCAGATATTATCTTTGCATTTGGATTCAGAACCCATTTTAGTGGTGGTAAGACAATTGGCTGTAAACCGGGTGTGGGGGCGCACGCCTTTAATCCCAGCAGTCCGGAGGCTGAGGTAGGAGGAGCGTTGTGAGTTCGGGACCCATCTTGGGCTGCAAGGCCAGCGCAAGATCGCCTGAGCTACATAGTGCGACCCTGCCTCAAAAAACTAGGGCTGGGAGTTTGGCTCAGTGGCTTAAGCACCTGCCCTGGCAGGTGCGAGGTTGTGAGTTCAACCCCCGGTGCCGCCAAAAAAAAAAAAAAAAAAAAGACAATTGGCTGTAAAATGATTATGCAAAGGAAAATGAACTCAAACAGACTTGTATGGCCTATTTTAAAAGAAAAAAGGCAAGGCCTACATGAGAAGCAAAAGGTCTCAAGAAAACAAAAAGGCAGTAACTTAGAATAAACAAAGAAAGGATGTGAAGGTCAGCATTGGTGCTGCAAAAAGTGAAAGGAGCAAAGATTTAACAATGACAGACTGCAATGATTGTGTAACTTTTTCATGAAAGAAGTAATAAACAGTGAAAACTTTAAAAAAAAAACAAAGGGATTCTGCCACCTACAGAACACCAGGGTGATTAGGATGGTTTAATGTAGAAGCCAGAATAGGAGGCTCAGTTAACAATGGCAAAATGGAGTCCAGGAACTCACTTAACAGTAGAGTGCTTTGTCTAGCATGAGTGAGGTGTCTCACATATTCTGGGTTCAACAAGCACTGTAAAAAAAGCAGAAAGGGGGCACCAAGGGTGTTGCAAGACTAGAAGGTGGCATATGAAAAATATGATTTCTGCATCTTTGCTTTCTGGAATTTTACAAATGAGAAGTGGAAAATAGTGGAAACTGATGAAATGTAAGAATCTCTATGGTAAGGCAGGAGGATGTTCGAGGCCAGCCTGGATTACATAGTGAGACCCTGTCTCAAAAACCAAAAACCAAAAAAACAAAACAAAAGACTCTACAGGGTAAAGGCCAGCTAGCCATGCAATCCTGTTTTCCTTCAGGACATGTGGTCCATTGTAAATAAAAGTCATCAGTGATGTAAGACTTGCTCTTCTGTTTACAGAGCTCACAGAAATAGGTCTTCGGTTATAGCAATCATATTTTAAACACCAAAACTTCAAGTGGCACAAAACTTCCACTCCAATAATGGATTTCAAAGGCAAGAAGGTAACAGATGGTGAAGAGGACATTAGGCATCTGAAGGAAAAGGAGAAAAGGCTCCCAAAGGGATAAACCTCCCAAACTGGGTCAATCATGTATATCTTGGCTCTTTAGGGGGGGGAAATTGTATGGTGGGGGGACTAATTTCCTTCAGCAAACTGGCAAGCACAACTATGATATCACTTTACTGCCTCCAAGTTATAATGCTCTGCATCTTTTGAATCCTTTCCTTTCACTTTTTATTTACCCTACTATGAAAAAAATCTTTCCTTTCAGTCAACACATTTCAATTAGTTCTTTCAAAAGTCATTTCTAAATCCACCTCTGTGGAAAATTTTCTTTTCTTTCTTTTTAAGACAGGATTGCACTATGCAGTTCAGGCTGGCCTTGAACTCACTTTGGTAGCTCAGGCTGGCCTCAAACTTTCAGCGATCCTTCTGCCTCAGCCTCACAACTGGTGGGATTACAGGCATGTGCCACCACGCCTGGCCGCTGTAAAACATTCTTGAACCAACTTTATGCCATTCTCGACCATTTGTTACCCTGCCAATTTAGGACTTCCCTGTTAATTCCCAGAGTATTACTATGCACCTGAGAAGGATAACAATAAATAACATTCAAATACCATTTCAGTTTCTGTGTATTTGTCCTCTTTTGACCTGTGTCTAGGTTATTATTCAGATCTTCTGATTCTTTATACATTCTGTCGTTAATTCCCCCTTTGCCCTTGCAAATATATTGCCTTATCTATCTGCTCATTAGAAGGTTTGGGGAAAAGGAAACAAAACACACAACAGAGGCCAGGTGTGATGGTGCATACCTGTAATCCCAGCACTAGGGAGGCTGAGGCAGGAGTTTTCACTATGAGTTTGAGGCCATCCTGGATTACAAAGTGAGTTCAAGGTCAGCCTGAACTGCATAGTAAAATGCTGTCTCAAACACACACACACACACACACACACACACACACACACGGCAGATAAGTTCCTTTGAATTCAGGGGCTTTGGATTTGTTTTCTGCAGTGCTGGTCTGGAGTCTCAAAGGTTCACAAGAGAAATCAAGAAAAAATATGACAGTTGTCCTTTTGTCTTGCAACTGCTAAAGAAAGGCCATCATTCCTACTAAGTAAAGTCACGAGCATGTTTATAAATTACCTTAAAATATAGCTAATATACCTTTAATTATTGCCAGCTTTATATATCAGTTGCCTGAATACGAGTTTAGTATTCTTAATCACAAAAGTATCCTAGGTGTCTAAGAACTCAGGAGCAATTTCCATTCCAAAGAAAAAGGATGCCACCTTGCAGCAAATACAGGAAATTACACTCTCTCCCCACTACAACTCCTAAAAAACCAAATTGTCTTTATCTAAAATGCAAGTGGATGAGGTCGCTCAAGAACAGCCAAGTATTACTGTCACTATCTAAACACATTTGAGAGAGACTAAGAAGCCAACAATTATGTTGCTACTACTGAAATTCAGTCTCAGAGGAGGAAAAGTCCTGTCACTCAAGCAGTGTGAGTCTAAGAAAAAGTTTAGAGTACATTATTAAACTAAACTGGAAAATAAACAATGGGTACTGTGCTCATAAGTGTTAGTTTCATTTACTCCAAAATGTATGCATTTATATGTATTCTTTCACATATTCAAACAGCATAATTTATTTTTAAATTCTAATATTTTAAAAATAAAAATTAAGATATTGGGAGAATATACACCAAACTAAAGAGCAGTAATCTCAGAATGGAGTAGATAGTGAAAATTATACAGTAATTCAATTCTCCATTTTTTATAGTAAGCATGTTATATGTTTGCTTGTTTTTTAAATTTAAAGTTAAAAAGGTACTGACTTACTATGTTTGGAAGGGAAAAAAAAAACTTCACAATACTATAAAAAGTGACCACCAAGCAAAATTAATGAGTCTATAGAAATAAACTGCAATAAACCATTTAGTCCAATGGCAAAGATGTGAAAGTCCTTCTAGGCGGGTGGACGAGGACAGATAAACCATTCCTATTGTATTCAAGGGCAGGATTTCCAGAAACAGATCTATGTCATGTAAAGTAACCCACAAAATACTCTATTTCTTGTGGCTTCAATGAATTTTTATTTGTGTAGTTGGTTTTTGTTTTTTTAAATTTATCTTGTACGTAAGATGCAAATTTTCTAAAATAGTATTGTCTCCACTATAAGCAACTTCTGAAATAATCCCATAACATGCCCGAAATTTGTTTAGTCAGTTCACACTTGTTTAAAATGCAACATGTCCAAAGCTGACAAAAATCCAGTGCTTCAGCTGGGCCTGGTGGTGCACGCCTTTAATCCCAGCACTTGGGAGGCTGAGGTAGGAGGAGCGTTGTGAGTTCGAGGCCGGCTTGGGCCACAACATGAGCGCAAAGCCAGCCTGAACTACACAGTGCACCCCTATCTCAAAAAACTAGGGCTGGGAATTTGGCTCCGTGGCTTAAAGCACCTGCCTGGCAGGGGTGAGGTTGTGAGTTTGATCCCTGGTGCCACAAAAAAAAAAAAAAAAAAAAAAAAATCCAATGCCTCTTTAGCACAAATTGCACATGTAAATGTCCATTTCTCACAAAAACTTTTTGTTTTTTAGGTTTTTTGTTGTTGTTGTTTTGTTTTGTTTTTTGTTCTCGCTATGTAGCCCAGGTTGGCCTTTGAACTGATGGAAATCTTCCTGCCTCACTCTCTTGAGTTGTGGGATTATAAGCATGCACCACCACACTAGGCTAAATGGAAGGGTGATTGTTGATAACATGTTTTTGTTTGTTTTGTTTTGTTTTTGTTTTTGTGGTATTAAGCATTAAACCTATGACCTCACACAGGTTAGGCAAGTGCTCTATCACTGAGCTGAGCTTCACCTCCAACCCTTGGGTGTTATTTTAAATAATACTATGTTGATGTTAAATTTCTTAATTGTGATGATGGTATTTGGGTTATGTCAACTGCCCTACTAGGAAATACATGCTAATATGTTATGAAGTGTATGGTTTACATAAAAAGCTTATATAAAAACAGTCATATAAACCGGGCGTGGTGGTGCACGCCTTTAATCCCAGCACTCGGGAGGCTGAGGTAGGAGGAGCGTTGTGAGCTTGAGGCTGGCTTGGGCTACAACGTGAGCACAAGGTTGGTCTGAGCTACACAGTGCGACCCTGCCTCAAAAAACCAGGGCCGGGAGTTTGGCTCAATGACTTAAGCGCCTGTCTGACAGGCGTGAGGTTGTGAGTCCAATCCCCTCACAACCTCACATATAAAGAAATGTGACAGAAAACTAAGAGGGAGAAATAAATGGGGCAAAATGTTTTTTTGGGTTTTTTTTTTTGTACAACACCAGGGATCAAACTCACAACCTCACACTTGCCAGACAGGCGCTTAAGCCACTGAGCCAAACTCCCAGCCCTAGTTTTTTGAGGCAGGGTCACACTATGTAGCTCAGACCAGCCTTGCTCGCGTTGTAGTCCAAGCCGGCCTCGAACTCACAATGCTCCTCCTACCTCAGCCTCCCGAGTGCTGGGATTAAAGGTGTGTACCAACATGCTTGACTTGGGGCAAATGTTAATTACTGAATCTAGTAAAAAGAGTAGTGGGTGCTCACCGAACTGTTGGCTCAACTTTTCTACAGTTTTAAAATTTTCTAAAATAAAAATGAGTAAGAGAGCAGGAAAAATACAAGAATGAACTACTCATAAAAAGGTAGCCAATAAACAAAAAATGCATGAAAGTGAATAAACTTGCTGATTTTCTATGACATTTTATTTCTCTCTGGCCTCCTGACATTTGCTCTTTAATCACTTCAACTGCATTTCATCAAATGAGTCCAGGAAGAAACAGGACATGAAACCTTAATCATTCCATTTCACTTCTCAACAGCAGTCCTGGAAAAAAGGTTCAAAAGATTAAAAAGTCAAAACTAACTCATTACAATAAGTTTGGAAAAGGACCTACAGATTTCAGATTCTTTCGGCTCCTACGACCTAAATAGAAAAAAAAAAAAAAAAAAAAGAATTGGTAGTGATAAATCATATGAGATTCAGAAAGGAATCATATGAGAAATGGAAGGCAACCAATGGGGAATAGAGGTTTTCCTTCCCATAAACACTACAAAGGAAACAGTATAACATGGTGGTACAAGAAAAAAAGGATGGGTACGGCTACCCTGCCAAAAGCATACAAAACCTCTTCCTGAAGCTGATGGATGAGTTGTCTGGGTTTGAAAACTTTTGACACCACAACTCAATCTCTTTTTACCTCAGTTTCCTCATCTGAAAAAATGAGGACAAGAGTAAAATCTGTATCTTAGGGTTGTTGTAAAGATTAAACAAGTTAACATATTTAAGTTCTTAGAATAGCATCTGGCATACTGTCAGAGCTTAATATATGTTGCTCCAATGGTTCTTACTATTAGTATTACTATGACAACTAATACCAACACCAACTTCAACCTACAATTAAAGGGCTTTGGCATTTGACTCAGAAAAACTATGGCAACACAAAAGAGGAACACATGTATACATATAAACACACCTCTCACAGGTTGAAACCTGTAAGGATAGATTTTAACTTGGTCCTCTACTATCTCTTCAATCTTTTTTCAAAGAAACTGAGAAGGTAGTAGCATACCAACAATATATTGCTCATTTCTAGAAGGAATCTCTCAGATCCAAATAAATTAATCTCAGGAGAAATGATAGACTCTCTCACTAGGTAAATGATTTATTAAACTTTATTGAGGTTTATACTATGCATTAGTTGTTGAAGCAAGAAATAAAAAATAGAAGAATGTCATCTTTGCAAACTTGGCAGTTTTGTTATTTGTTGCAATGCTGAAGATAAAACTCAGGACCTTGTGCATGCTTAGTGGTACATGTGTACTGTACCACTGAGCTACATACTCTGCCCAAAAACTCTGGGTTCCTGTATTAAACATATGTAAGTTATAACGTCTGACAGGTTATGTAATGGATACACACAGAGGATTCATGGACCCACAGACAGGAAACCCAAAAGTTAATTTGCAGGAAGGAGGAAAAAGCACAAAGAATTCCCAGAAATGGTGATATTTAAACTGAGCCTTAAACAATAACAGGTAAGCCAAACATGGGGGAACACACCTGTAATCCCAGCACTTTGGGATGCAAGTTTAGGTTCAGGCTCAGACTGGGCAATTTAGCAACAGTGGGAAATCCCTGAATTATCCCCCACCCCCCAGTACTGGGAAAAAACAGAAATAAAGAAAAATAACAGCTATACAGAGATACAAAAGGTAAAACCAGATACCCAATAGTAAAAGTTTGCAAGTAGAAAAAAAGGATGGGTACGGCTACCCTGCCAAAAGCATACAAAACCTCTTCCTAAAGCTGATGGATGAGCAGCCACTGAAGGCCTGTCCCTTAACAGCAGAGTTCTGGAATATCTTTGGTTTACAAGCACTATGTCTCTACCATCCCCAACTCAAAATAAGCCATATTTTGAAGAAGGTTACAGAAAGTTGCAATTAAGACAGGTTCAGAGGCAAGTTTCTCACTTACAACACTGGGCGGCAGCAGTGGACAATGGCTTCCTCTGGCTTTCTTCTTGTATAGAATACTAGAAGGAGAAAGGAGGGGGAAAAATATATATATGGATAAGAGGCCCAAGTACGTAGGGAAAAAAATCTCAGCCACTTATAAAAAGGTTTACTGTTTGTTTGACTTGAGTTAAATTTGTTATTGAACTGAAACAGAACAACCCACTGCTATTTTCTCTGTGTGATCCTAACATCAAGACTATCAGTTATGGTGTTGGTTACAAAGTGTGTTCAAGGTCAGCCTAAACTTCATAGTGAAATTCCATCTAAAAAGACAAACAACAAACAAAATCTAACGATTAAAACCTGAAAAAGAAGGGTCAAAGATTTAGATCAGTGGCATAAGTGCCTGCCTGGCAAGTGCAAGGCCGTGAGTTCAATCCCCAGTGCCTCCCCCCGCAAAAAAAAACCTGAAAAAGATACTATAAGAAAGGAAAACAGGCCACTCTCATCTATGAACATAGATACAAAAATACTAATAGGTTACTAAGACAGTTCACTACATTATATAAGTATATAATATTTATATGTAAATGTATATAGACATATGTGCATATATGTGCATACTGGCATAAAAATGCACATATAACCTGACTGGGTGAGCTTTAAACGCAAGGACAGTTAAGTATCTATAAATCTACTCATGTAATTCACCACATTAAAGAGATTAAAGGGGAAAATCTGTTATCTAATAGATATAAGTAAAGGTTGTTTAAAATCCCAGTTTCATGATAAAAATGCTTAGAAAACTAGAAAGAAAAGAGAATTTTTTTAATCTGATAAAGAATATCTACCAAAGTCAATGACAACTTTTAAAGTCATACTTTAAGATGAAGCATTTTCCTTATAGTTAGGAAAAAGACAAGGCTCTCTACTTTCTATTACAAATTATACATTCATTATCCCTTGGTGATGAGGACTGCTCCCAGGACACTCACCTCAATGAATCTCAGAATCCAGATGTTCAAACCCTTATACATAAATGACAAATATTTGTATTTGTATTTGCTTATGTACATCTTCTTGTATATTTTAAACATATATAGAGGGCTGGGAGTTTGGCTCAGTGGCTTAAGCGCCTGTCTGGCAGGTATGAGGTTGTGAGTTCAATTCCCCATGCCACAAAAAAAAAAATAAATAAATAAACAAATAAACATATAAAGAGTATTTACAGTATCTAAGACAATGTAAAAGATGTGTAACTAGTTGTCAGAGTATAGCATTTGGAGTGATTACAACAAAGAAAAAAATCTTTATGGGGTTAAGGGTACTACTCAGTGGCACAGCACAGGTTCAGCATTATGTGAGGCCCCATGTTCAGTCTCTAACACCACACACAGAAAAGTGTACATGTTCCATACAGGTGGATTTTTTTCAATATCTTCAACTCAAGGTAGGGTGTATCCACTGATACAGAACCCAGGGATATAGGGGCTGACAGTACTAGGTATCTTAGGCAATGAATTTTTTTAAATAAGGATCATAAAAAAACAAGGAAAGTCTAAGAAAATGTGACAGTGAAGGAAGGTGGCTACTAAATGTAATGCAGTAACCTGGATGGGATACTGGAACACTTATTATTTCTGTATGGTAAAAATGTTCAAACTTCTAGTTAATAAAACACATAATAATAATTCTTTAGTTAATACTATATCAATATCATTTCAGTAACTATAACACATATATCACACTGATAAAAAGATACTAATAATAGGAGATACATGGTAGCTGAAGGAAGACAATCACAAAGGTCCACATATAATTCCACTTACATGAAATGTCTAGAATACGTTAATATAGAAAAATATTAAGTAGATTAATGGCTATCTAAAGCTGAGGAGGATGAAGGGATTTGAGAGTGATGGCTAAGAGTACAGGGTCTCTTTATGTGGCAATGAAAATATTCAGAATTTCTTGTGGTGACAGATGTACAACTCTGAATATTTTAAAAGTCATTAAATTGCACACTTGAAATGGTTTATTTACAAATTATGTTTCAAAAGGCTATATAAGGGCTGGGGATATAGATTAGTGGTATAGTACTTGCCTGGCATGCACAATGCCTTGGATGAATCCCCAGTACAAGGGAAAAAAACTAGTAAAGAAAGCAGCATTGCCAGGCATGAGTCATGTCTGTAATCCCAGCACTTGGGAGGCTGAGATAGGAGGACTGCCACAAGTTTGAGGCCAGCCTGGGCTACATAATGAGTTCAGTTTGTGCCTGAACGACATAGCAAGACTCTACCTCAAAAAACAGGAATGAGAGCTGGGTGTGGTGGCATACTCCTGTAATCCCAGTACCCAGAGGGAGACTGAGGCAGGAGGATCACTATGAATTCAAGAGCAGCCTGGGATACATACTGAGTTAAGGCCAGCCTGGACTACACAGTGCCTCAAAAATGAAAGAAAGAAAGAAAGAAAGAAAGAAAGAAAGAAAGAAAGAAAGAAAGAAAGAAAGAAAGGAAGGAAGGAAGGAAGGAAGGAAGGAAGGAAGGAAGAAAGAAAGGAAGGAAGGAAGAAAAAAAACAAAAAACAGGCCCAGGCTGGGGATATAGCTCAGTGGAACAGCGCCCGCCTGGCAAGCACAAGATCATGAGTTCAATCCCTGGTATAAGGAGAGGAGAGGAGAGGAGAAAGAAACAGAAACAGAGTGGTATAAGATGAAAGATGTAAAGTTAGTGAGTGCCATATCCTGACCTAAAATACAAACAGGGAGCAAAAATCTCACAGGCAGTTGGAAACAACAGAACCATTGTAATTAAAATGTATAAAATTCTGTGATAGTTATCAAAATTATATTATTTTTTAGTATTTTAATCCCTCCAACTGATTCTGTATAGTGACAAAAAGCTTGTAAACTCAAAAGTACAGTTTGAAGTGTAATTATTATAAATATAAAATATATCATCAAAAATAAAATGATTTAAAATTGAATTTGTAATCAAAGCCAAGATGGGTATAAAAAAATAAATTCCTCTTCCATACTTAGGTTTTTTTCTTTCTATGTTAATCTATAAAAGGAAAGGCTATTCTGTGGTAGTATATGCCTGTAATCTCAGCAGTAAGGAGAATGAAGCAGAAGGATGCATAGTTCAACGCCAGCCTGGGCTATATAGTGAGTTACAGGCCTGAGACAGTTTATTGTGGTATCAATTTGAATAAGAAATGCGTAGCAGATTAGTTTAGCACAGTGCGGGGTGTGTCTGAATGACTGACTCTCTGAAGAGGGAAGATCACCGCTATGCGTTGGTGGCACCAACCAAGAGGTTTGTACCCCAGATGGAATAAAAAAAGAAAGAAGGAAGTCTGGCTTTCGCCTCTTTGGAAGAGCTCCAGTGTTCGGCAGTGCCCTTGGATGCCCCTCTCCAGGCTTCCAGCACAGTCTTCGGCCTTCCAATGCAAATACTTTGCCTTTCCAATCCCGACTTACAGGGTACTCTACAGTGATCTCCAGGCCTTCAATTTTTGACTGGATCCTCTGCTCTCCAGCACATAACACAGAGGGTCCTTTTGTATTCTTCCCCCTCTGTAGGCAGTCATTTTAAGCCTACCTTATAAATCCTTTATATATATATATATATATATTAAATTTGTTCCTCCAGTGAACCCTGTCCTATACAAGGTCAGCCTGTATTACACAGTGAGACCATCTCAAAAAATAAAAACAAAAAACTGTTCTATCTATTGACACTGAAAAAGCTAAACACTTCAGTTAAAAGTTTATACTTTGCTTCATATATTCTTTTGTATTTGCCATATTCTACTTCTGAAACAATCTCATTTTTTGTATGCTTGTTTTTAGTTAAAATTCTATTTCATTTTCCTTTGTCTTCCCAAGTTTTATCAATGTATGTATTTTACTCATAAATTCATAAACATTTGAAATAATAAAGTTGCTATTAGTTTTCTAATAGCATAATTGGCATGATTTTGAAGTTACATAACATATTTCTTCCACAATATGGTTTTACATCTTATGATAAAAACATTTATTTACTTTATAAAAAAGTATTTTCTTGTCTTTAGTCCCAGCACTTGGGAGACTGAGGCAGGAGGATCTTTGTGAGTTCGAGACCAGCCTGAGCTACAAAGTGAGTTCAAGGGCAGCCTGAACTGCATAGTGAGACCCTGTCTCAAAAAACAGGGCTGGGGATTTAGCTCAGTGGCTTAAGCGCCTGGTTGGCAGGCGCAGCATTGTGAGTTTGATCCCCTGTATCAAAAAAAAAAAAAAGTATTTTCTTTTTTTACTAAGAAAAGATGATAGAAGTATGAAAGGCTATCCACTGTTTAAGGAGAACAAAAGGCCACAATAGATGCAAGGACAGAACAAATGTGAGAGTTATCAAGGAGAGAAGAAAAATTTTGTCTTTCAATAAAGAAGAAAAGTTAGGGTGTTGGCTTACCCATGGGGTGAGTTAAGTGGTTGAATAATAGAAATTCTACTAAAGGATTCAGTTAAGGAAAGGAAAAATCCTGAAAAAGTAGTTGTCCTTTATATTCAATTCCATTTTTTTATCTTTCATTCAAAACATTATGGGTTGAATTGTGTCCTCAAAAAAAAAGACAGAGTAGGGCCAGGAATTTATTTATTTATTTATTTTTTTATTTTTTTGCGGCACTGGGGATTGAACTCACAACCTCGCGCCTGCCAGGGCAGGCGCTTAAGGCACTGAGTCAAATTCCTGGCCCTGGTTTTTTTGAGGCAGGGTCGCACTATGTAGCTCAGGCTGGCCTTGTGCTGGCGTTGTAGCCCAAGCTGGCCTCGAACTCACAACACTCCGCCTACCTCAGTCTCCTGAGTGCTGGGATTAAAGGCGTGCGCCACCACGCCCGGTAGGGCCAGGAATTTAGCTCAGTGGTATAAGCACCTGCCTGGCAAGTGTGAGGTCTTGAGTTCAATCCCCAGTACCAAAAAAAAAAAAAAAAAAAAAAAAAAAAATACAGTGACACTCTAACCTTAAGTACCTATGAATATGCCTTCGCGTGGCAATAAGGAATCTGCAGATGTAACCAAAGTTATCCACTGACTGATGTCCTTATAAGAATGAAAATTTAGACACACACAGATAGAGTCAAGGGAATGCACTATGAAAACACAGACAGGTAGGTGACAATTCAGGCTAAGATTAGAAAGATTCATCTACAAGGTCAAAACCAGTAAGGACTAATAGCAACCACTACAGCTAGGGGAGAGGCATGGAATGGTTTCTTCTTCAAAGCTTCAGATGAAACTGAACTGATCCTGCTAACACCTTAATTTCAGACTTCTAACCTCCAGAGCTGTGACAAAATAAATTTTGTTTGTTTTTAAGTCACTCAATTTGTGATACTTCACAGTAGCCCTAAGAAACTAATCCACTCACCAAACCACAGCATTTTGGCTTCCTGTACTAGTCTCCAGATGGATACTGGCTGGTAGTAACCAAATGCAATGGCTCAGACTGGAGATGTAGCTCAAGTGATAGGAGTGCTTACCTAGTATACACAAGGCCCTGGATTCAGTCCCTAGCACCTCAAAAATCAAACACTGAAAATATGTGTATTTCAAAAACCAATAGCTCTACTTTAGAATTCATTTTCTTTGAGCCTGTGATACTATGCAAGAATTTCTATGTTGAATCTCTTTTATCGTTGTTCCATAAACCTTTCTTGTTTTAATTTTTTTGCTTGTTACATAAACTTTTCCTACTCTTTCCCTTTCAGGCAGTTCCTTCTGACTCTTATTTCTTAGGATTTTATCTTTGACTTTTCCCAAAGTTTTGTCCTGTTCTTCTTCAATATTTTCTCTACATGATCTACTTGAGCGAGTTTTTCCATTGCTATGACTTCAATTACTACCAATACATTGATAAATTCAAACTCCACGTCTACAGCTCCCTACTGTACTCAAGCATAAACTTCAGACTCTCTCATAAAGTCACTTACTACACATTCCCATTGAAATATCCTGACACTAGAATTCTACCTTACGATGAGACTCATTTTTTAATTGCCCAACATGTGTAAAAGTATCTTTTCCCTTTACTGTCAATGACAGAACTGTTCTTTTCTGATACCCCAGATTGACCTGATCACATTCTTTTCTACACACTAGACTCATTTCTAGAGATACCTTATAAAAACAGGACCAAAATAGGTTTGGTAGTGCATGCCTGTTATCCTAGCATTCCAGAAGGCTAAAGCAGAGGGACTGCAGGTTGTGTTACTTAGCAAAACTCTGTCTCTAAAAAAATAAGGGCCGGGGATATAGCTCCGTGGCATAGGTGCCTGCCTGGCAAGCACAAGGTTCTGAGTTTGATTCCTGGTAGCAAAAAAATAAAAAAAGAGCTGGGGTTGTAGCTCACTGTGAAGGCCACAGGTTAAATTCTCAATTTAAAAAAATTGCAAATAGTCCCTGGAAAAGAATATATAAATAAAAATAATATCCAAAAACCTAGGCAGGAATAGAAGAAATCCCTTCTTTTCATTTGTGTAATAAATGAGGACAGGATTCCCTGGTAGCAGCTCCCTTCTCAACAGACTACAGCCAGATTACTGCCACTGTCTGAAGGACCCTGGGAAAAACAAAAGGGGCAGATGGAGCCTTTTAGTGAAATTTCAGGACTCTAACTGCCCTTTTTCCTTAATGAAATTTAAGTTATTTCACTCTTCAGGACCACATGCTCTTGGGACCTTCTCTCAACAACTTAAGAAATGTATCCCTACCTCTCTGCAAATTAAGACCATTCATACCTCACTGTCAGCTCCCAAGGCATTCATTTGCTCCAATCTGTAAGTCCAATATCTGGCTTCCTCCTCTGGGATATCTATCACAAAAAAGAAGAAATATCAGCCATACTGGTCATAGTTCAATCATCTGTAGATAATACTTATTTGGTCAGATGCTTATAGTTTGAAAGGTGGTGGTGATATATGAATTTTACTGGTGACTCAGTTCTTGCCATGAACATTATTTTAAATCTTTACTAAAACTAATATAATATACTATTATACTACTCCCAATGTTCTATTTTGCAATGAAGAAACTGAAGCTCAGAAAGTTAAATATCCAAGCATGGTGCTATATGCCTTAGTAGGCTAAGGCAGGAGGACCACAAGTTCAAGGCCACCTGGGCCTACTTACCAAGTTCCAGGACAACCTGGACTACATAGCAAAAAAAAAAAAAAAAGTTAAATACTTAGGCTATGGTCACTCATCAGCTATGATTCATACCGTGGTCAATATAACTCCAAAAATTATATTTTCTATACAACTATGCTACCTTCCACTCAGCAAGACCAAAACAGTCCAAAAGACTAACTCAGGTGAAAAGTTGGATCTTGGGATATAAACATGATCAAAATTCAGCCAAGTGTAGTGGCACTCACCTATAATCAGCACTCTGAAAGGTTGAGGCAAGAGGATTGTCAAGTTGAAGCCCACCCTGGGCAACTTAGTGACTTAGCAAAATCTTGCGTCAAAATAAACATTTTTTAAAAGGGGCTGTAAAGGCTGAGGATATAGGTCAGTGGCACAAAGGCCTGTCTGGAAAGCACAAGGGCCTGAGTCTCATTCCCAGTACCCACCCCCAAGAAAGAAAGAAAGAAAAAAAGAAAGAGAAAGAGAGAAAGAAAGAGAGAAAGAGAGAAAGAAAGGAAGGGCGGGCGGGTGGGCTGGACATGGAGCTCAGTTTGAAGGCCATGAGTTCAATCAATCCTCAGTACTGCAAATAAACAAATGTCTTTATTTATTTACCATGTGATCCAGTTATCTCACTCTTGAGTATGTATCTAAAAGGATCTCAAAAAGGTATTTGTACATCCATGTTCATAGCAGCATTATTCGCAACAGCTAAGAGCTGAAGTAACCCAAGAGTCCATCAACAGATGAATGAATATACCAAATGCTATATGTATAAACAATGCAAGTATTATTCAGCCTTAAAAATGAGGAAGAATCCTTCATTAAATTTTTAAAAACTGTATCCTAATCCTGAATACAGTAATAATAGGGGCTGAGGCTTAGTACATTCACATTAACTCCAGTAAAAACAAACTTCGCTTACCTGAAATTTTACCTATTCACTCAAACTACCATTTATTAGGCCCTATCAAATATCAAGTAAAACAACAGACATTAAAAGCAAACTACACAAGACCCTCGAGAAACTCGAAATTTAAAACTGGACATGGTGGTGCATGCCTATAATTCCAGCACTTGGGAGGCTCAGGCAGGAGGACTGGTGTGAGATCAAGGGCAGACTGGCTACATAGCAAAACCCTGTCTCAGAAATCAAAAAAAAAAAAAAAAAAAAAAAAAAAAAAAAAAAAAAAAAAAAAAAAAAAAAAAAAAAAAAAAAAAAAAAAAAAAAAAAAAAAAAAAAAAAAAAAAAAAAAAAAAAAAAAAAAAAAAAAAAAAAAAAAAAAAAAAAAAAAAAAAAAAAAAAAAAAAAAAAAAAAAAAAAAAGGAAAAGAAAAGAAAAGAAATGTAACTCAAAATCTACACAGAAATACATACTGCCACCTATGACAGAATATAAGTCACATTTTAGTATAGGAATGCTTGTTTAAAATTTAATGAAGGGTGAACAAATTCCTACCATGACAGAATAAGCTCTAAAGACAAACTATAAGCTCTCCATTAAAAAGAAACAAAACAAAAATAACAAAAAAAAACCCAACCATTTAAAGTCTCTGGTACTGTCTCTAGGGCACACAGCAAAGAAATATTTACTCAAAAAAAATCTAATAAAAATTGGTGAGATTTAGGGATATAGTTCAGCAGCACAGCACTTGCCTGGCAAGCGCAAGGTCATGAGTTTGATTCCTGGTACCAAAAATTTAAAAAAAAAAAAAAGGTAAGAACAGCCAGTATCTGTGGTATGTGAGCCAGGACTCACTCTCATCTCCTTCCCAGCTCAACGAGATGGAAGCTCCACTGGAAAGCAGCACTGTATGGTCAATAATGCAGCACTAAGAATACTATACAAACAACCAAGCCGAAAGCAAGAACTCCAATTGCTTCTCGGCCTATGGTCTCACAAGACAGCTAAGGGGACACAGCACGAGGCACTGCTAACGTGTAGGGTGCTGGGATAAACACACCTGTGGTGCTGCCACTCAGCACTTTCTATTTTTTTCTCAGGTAATGTTCTGAATTTGGTTATTTTTGAGTTAGCTGAAAAATCAAGAAAATTTTGCTTAAATCACCTTAGGATACAAGGTATAGATAAATTGAAATCATAAAACAGTAGCAATAACAATAAGTGAATACCAATAATGCAAACAGTAAAAATTAAAATTACCTTGAAAGAATTCAATTAAAACAAGATATCATTTTAAACCATTTAGGGGCTAGGGATATAGCTCAGTGGCACAGCACCTGCCTGGCAAGTGTGAGGTCCTGAGTTTGATTCCTAGCACCAAAAACAAAAAACAAAACTAGATAAATTGTACAACTGTTTTGTCAAGTAACTCTGCAGCATATAAAACTTGTAATAATGTGCATCCTCTTTGATCTTTCAATTCTGTGTTAAGGCATTTATCCTAGACTCATAATGGGCACAGATTTTATTTTATTTGTTTAATTTTGTGTGTGTATGTGTGGCACCAGGGATAGAACTCACAACCTCACACCTGCCAGACAGGCGCTTAAGCCACTGAGCCAAACTCCCAGCCCTAGTTTTTTGAGGCAGGGTCGCACTATGTAGCTCAGGCCAGCCTTGCGCTTGTGTTGTAGCCCAAGCCGGCCTCGAACTCACAACGCTCCGCCTACCTCAGCCTCCCGAGTGCTAGGATTAAAGACCTGTGCCACCATGCCTGGTTGGGCACAGATTTTAAATGACAGCAATATGTACTATTAAAAAAAAAAAACTAGAAGCAACCTACATGTCAATCAGTACAGGGTTACCTGGATATATTACAGTGAAGGCACTTGTTTATATAGGGAAGAAAGATCTTAAAGTATAAAATGGAACAATGTCCCAGATACATGTTTTAGTAGTTTATACAATAATACATATCTCTTTAAGTCAAATTTTACTGAAGCAATTTTCTAGAAAAAACCAAGACACAAAAAAAGTTAACAGTAGTTTACCTCTGAGGGATGCAAAGGAAGTAGAACAAGAATCTATTAATTTTTTATCTATATATATTTCCTATTTAAATTTTTATCATAAGCATGCATTTTTTGTGACTTTAAAATCTATTTCTACAGGTGCTATACTAGCAGTATGTGGTGGCACATGCTCCTTGGGAGGCTGAGGCGGAAAGACTTCAAATTTGAGGTTAGCCTGGGCAACTTAATAAGACTCTGTCTCAAAATGAAAAAAAAACCAGAGCTGTGGAGATAGCTCAATGGTAGAGTGGCCCTGCATTTAATCTCTAGTAGCACACACACACAAAAGAAAAAAGACACTTTTATTTATCAGTGCTCTTCAGTGCTTTTTGTTTCATTTTGTCTTTCATTTTTTTGTTTCTTTTGAGACAGGGTCTCACTAAGTTGCCCAGGCTGGGCTCAAACTTGCACTCCACTTGCCTGGCTCAGCCTCTCATAGTGCTAGGATGGCAGGCATGTGCCACTACGCCCAACTCGATTCTAAATTAACAAATCATAAGGTATATATTCACTTTGTGATAATAAATGTTAAAGAATAAATTTCACAAGCAGATATTTCACAGATCATTATAATCACGGGACTAAATGACTTGAAGAACATGTTTTTCTAGTGTGGATTCCATAATGAGCACCATACTAAAGTCACAGGACATAGAGTAGACGAAGGCATTATGCCCTCTGAAGAAGCAGCTAAGAATATTAACACTAATGAAACAACTAGCAAATAATGTCAAACAATATGATAAAAAGAATTAAGTGGTTTTTAAAATCATCAGTGCCAGGCATGGTGGTGCACACCTGTAATTCCTGCACTAGGGAGGCTGAGGCAGAAGGATCACTGAAAGTTTGAGGCCAGCCTGGACTACAGAGTAAGTTCAAGGCCAGCCTAACTAGATAGGAAGACCCTGTCAAAAAAAAAAAAAAAAAAAAAAAAAAAAATCATTAAATAGACTTACCAAATGGCAACTCAAATCTTGTATCAAGCAAAATTTTATGAGGAGTTGGATTTTTAGTCCCACAAATCTCACCATCTTTCATTAATGTCTCTGCCTCCAAGGTAGACCACTCCCCAGGCCCTTCCTAGGAAACAAAAATCCAAGATTAAATTTTAATCTTTCCTTGGTTCCCCTCTTAGTTCGAGTCAGGTGTTTTTCTCTGAAGTTTCTTGTTTGAGAGCTTCTGAGGAACACTCATCCTGATAGGCAAAAAGGCCACTGTCACCTGTATAGCATGTGGCTCTTGCTCTTCCCCTTTGGTAGGGAGAGCAGCTTTCGTGGTAATCAGTTCTCTGAAAGCGCAATGAGGACAGAATTGCTAGAGTACCAAACTCTTACAAGCATTTCCATGGACTGATATTTAGTGTGCACAGTTCCTAATAACTGTGTCACTTAATAATATGTATCACTGTTTCTTATCAGTGAAGAGCTCCTGACATGGCTAGCTAAATAGAACTGAACAAGGGCTGCAATGAAAATTACATATAGGAGTGTAGAGATTTAGCCAGGAACAAAAGAAATATAGAAAATAGAGGCAATGTCTTCAACATTCCCACTCCCAGAGAAAACTCCTGGTCCATGTTAGAGTCACACAAAATACAATAGCATCCGTATGGACACAAAGTAAGTATAAATAGGGAAATGATGTTATCAGAGTTACAGTCTAATCTGAAGAAGTGAGATGGGAGTCCAGGTCTACAAATAATGTATAGAAACAGTGTGAATACCAATTCCCAGGCCTGGTAATTCCTTAAATTCTGCTAGGGTTACATGCTAAAGAAAAGACCTGAAATCATTTCCCTGGGTAACTCAGAGAAACAAAGCAAAAAAACAGGATCCAGCCAGTTGGCTGAGGAAGTTTAATGAGACCCTCCAGGCACTGTGTTGAGGAGAATGTGTGTGAACACACAGGCGCATCACCCAGGTGAGGCTATCCACCTGATAAGGATAAAGAGGTACTCTGGCCCTCTGAGTTCACCCAGCTGGGGCTCAGTCATAGGACATAGGAAGAACACACTTCTCTGGGTGAGATTACAATGGATAGGTCACATACCCTCTAATCAGAAAAGGATCAGAGTAATCCAGCTAAAGTGGAGCTAAAATGAGGAAAAGCAAGGGCTACATTCATAATGGACTGACTGACCTCATCCGACTGACGAATAGTGTTCAGCGCGATCCACACGGTCCCCACCATGGTGTCCCAGATCAGCCCTTTGTTCCACACCTCCACACTTAGACCCAGGTCCAGACGGCTTATCTCACTAAAGGAAAGAAGAAAGTCTTTTGAGGAAAACCAGACAATGTGAGGGGGAAATGCTGTATCATCTGTCTAGCTAACTTTGAATAATTTCTCACCAGAATCCTATCTTGATGGAAAATGAAAATGTCCCAGAACGCTGTAGACAGTTTTTGGGTTTCTAGAAACCTGCAGAAGGTTTCCATAAAAATGTCTTTGTTAGTCACTCAAAATTACTAAGTTGTAGAGACCATAACCTAACACCTAATAATAAGGTATTGTGCACTTAAAAATTTAAGAGGGTAGATTTCGTTTTAAGTGGTCCTAGTACAAAAAAGGGTGAAGGCAGCAAAAGGAAACTGGTAGAAGTTTCTTATCTTGATTATGCAGATGGTAAAAAAAAAGGTGCATATATGTGTCAAAACACATTAAATTGTATACATTATGTACACTTTTATATATCAATCATACCTTAATAAAGCTGGGGGGAAGTCTATGTCAGTCTGTCTCTGCTGTTTGTAAATAGCATCACAATCACCCTAATGCATTTTCACAACAAAATGAAGCCAAATGAGGAGGGCATTACTACCAGACCTGCCTGTCTTCTACCACCTTCACTCATAGACAAGTCTTTCATGCTTCATCGTTTGTTTTACTTTTTTTTTTTTTCCAGGCAGAGTCTTACTATGTAGTGCAGGCTGGCCTTGAACTAGATTATGTAGCCCAGGCTAGCCTTGAACTCACAGTGATCCTCCTGCCTCAGCCCCCAAGTGCTGGAATTACAGGTGTGCACTACTATGCCCGCTGTTTTATTGTTGTCTTAGTTACTTTTCTCATTGCTGAGACAAAATACCCCATACCCAGCATTAAAGGAGAAAAAGTTTATTTAGCTCAGAGTTTGTAGTAGTTTCAGTTCATAATCAGCTGGCTGGGCAGGGTGGTATGGCAGACAACCATCACAGAGGAGAAACAGTTCATGGCAGGTAGAAGGTAGCAAAGCAAAAGCAAGCAAGGAAAAATCACAGCTCTTTCTATCCCTTATCTTTTATCCAGGCTACTTAGGGAAGGTGGCACTCACACCCTTAATCCTAGTGCCCTTGATCTTAGCATTGCACCATAAATCAATCCCAGCATCACAGACTTTTGATCCAGTCACCTCTGAAAAAGTCCAACCTATGACTGCATGAGGCTTTGGGAGAACATCTAGTCACAAGCCATACATTTGTTAAGACTAACACTGTCCATGCTGGGCATGGTGGTGCTTGCCTGTAATCCCAGCACTTTAGAAGCTGAGGCAGGAGAACCGCTGCAAGTTCGAGGCCAGCCTGAACTACATAGTGAGTTCAAGGACAGCCTGAACTACATCGCAAGACCCCATCTCAAAAAAAAAAAAAAAAAAAAAAAAAAAAAAAAAAAAAAAAAAAAAAAAAAAAAAAACACTAATACTGTCCTAACTTAAACCTATGGATTGTATACAAAGAACTTTAAGGAAAAGTAAGTCTTTTTCACAAAGTTTATAAGACTCCCAACAAAAGTAAAAGGTCCCAAGCAACATCTAAGTCTAATGGAAACATGTAGTCAGAGGCAAATAAGGAACACTAAAATGTACTTCATATCACTCAACCCCTGGTAAACTTAATCATTATCAGTTAATCCAGGCACTGTCACTTATACACAATAATTAGCATAGGATAATGATAAATATAATGATTTTCCTATAGTAATAACCAGAGAAAAATTTTTTGAAAATAACTCATCCCAGAAAAAGCCAGATAATCACTGTGTAAAAGCAAGGTCATACATGGTAAGATACCCTGCTTAGAGGTACTAATTTAAGCATAACCATCATCTTAGGGTAGAACACAAAAATATTTATGTTAATGCTGAAAACATTCTCTAGAAAGCTTTTCTTGAAACACAATGTTATTTGAAGGGAAATGAAATTAAGGCAAGAAAAATGAAGGCCATTTCCAGCTAAGAGTCATTCTTGGAAAATCAATAGGTATTCATGACAAGAAGTTGTTTCAAGGGTCTGCTTCAGTGGGTAAGGTGGCACACACCTGGAACCCCAGTATTAAGGAGGCAAAGCAGAAGGATCTCAAGTTCCAGGCCAGCCTGGTGAGAACTATCTCAAAAAAAGAGTGTGCTTTAGAAAAAGCTTGGTTTCCCTGCTGTACTACAAGTGTTCTCAGATGCACAAGCTTGGGATGTGTATTAACTGCCACAGAATTTATGAAACGTGTGTGGAAATGCATAAAGTGAAGAAAATCTTTCCCCCTTTGCATAAACACAGAGAATGTGATAAGGAGTTCATTTGTTCACTTAATATTTCCTGAGCACTTAAATTTGCCTTGGTACTTTGAGGAAGACACACAACATTCAATTCAACTCTTATCTCCAAAAATTCCAAACTATCTGGAGATCTTTTCAAAGCCACCAAAAAATAAACAACTAGGTGACTTACCTAGCCATTAAATTAGGTGTTCAGTGAGGAAACTGAATTTTTGGTCACAGTTTTCCTCATTCTAATTAATCAGTCTTTGAAAATACAAGTAACACATCTTTAATCTATCAGATTAATTTGAGCCTGTAAATGAAAAACTGCTTGAAGATACATGTGTAATACTCCCAAAGAACTGCTAAACAGCATCTTAAGCCAAGAGATAAAAGAAATAACCAGAGGTCTTTAATAACTTGACTTAGATTTTTTAAAATCTGTTCTTCAGAGACCATTAAAGAGTAAGGCTCAAACAGTGAGATTTTCTATGAGAAGACTCTGCTGTTTCTGTGCGCTCAGCAGGCATAATGAGAAGGCTATGAGTTCTGTTTACGCCTCCTCCCCAGTGCCCTGGAGAAGCAGCTATACCCGTTTTGTTTGTTTGTTTGTTTGTTTGTTTTTTGGTACCAGAAATTGAACTTAGGACCTCGAGTTTGCTAGACAGGTGCTTATGCAGCTGAGCTATATCCTCAGCCCCCAAAGCAGGTTTACTCTTTCTTTCTTTCTTTATTTTGCGGCACCGGGGATTGAACTCACAACCTTGCACTGCCAGACAGGCGCTTAAGCCACTGAGCCAAACTCCTGGCCCTGGTTTTTTGAGGCAGGGTCACACTATGTAGCTCAGGCCAGCCTTAACTCAATCAAGGGTATATGAACAAGCATGTGCACATGATTCTGGGCTACAAATATTCACACCAGTAGTGACGATATCCTCACAATCTACCGGGCGTGGTAGTGCATGCCTATAATTCCAGCACTCGGGAGGCTGAGGCAGGAGGATCACTGAAAATTCGAGGCCAACCTGGGCTATAAAGTGAGCTCAAGGCCAGTTTAAACTGCATAGTAAAACCCTGACTCAAAAATACAAAAAAAAAAAAAAAAACTGGACAGAGAAATATAAATAGAAATATGAGAAATTATTACATAATATATCAGGAAGAAGGAAAAAGGATAGGGGCAGGAGACTGGCAGTGGAGTTGCTAATAACGAAAGGATAGAATAGGAGCACAAAGGTACAAGCTAGTAAAAACCATGTGTAAAAGGGGACAGGGCAAAATTCACACAGCATCTCAATGTGGGAGATGGAAGAAAATTCACATGTATTATTAAAGGCTGAAAGGGAAGAGTGACTGGTGATGGGAAAATAAACATGTAAGAATAAAGCTAGCTATGCTGACAAGAAACTACAAAACATCACTGTGCTCCACATGCTGAGAACAGTTACAACAAAATTCTAGCACTGGAAGTCAGAAGACAGTAGGATTGCTACATTTATAAACCACGGGCACACAGTGGTATGGCTCACATGGAAAGAGACTTGTGTAAACTGTTTATTGCTGAATCTGCATACTGCCATGTGTAGAAAAGGAAACAGGTAGTCTTGCTACAACTAAGAGAGGGAATAAATTAGGCTTATAACCTTGAGAGGCAACCAGTGAGAAATGTGACACTAATTAGTCTCTTTCTATTTGAAGCCTCAGCTTCCACGGACACCCCCAACTCCCAGATTTCCTTCTAGCTCTCTGATCATTCCTCCTCAGTCTCTTTAATCCCCTCTACAGCTGCTGCTCTCCAGCTTTGCCCAGTTCTTTCTTCACTGTACACAGTCTCTCTCCCCAAATTTTCACCTACACTTATGTCTTCCATCGACCAAAATATTTCTTGAAACCAGACTTCCTCCCTAAGTGGCAGGTTAAGGTTTATAACTATCTTCTGTACCCACAGCCTACTTGCCAGTTAAGAACCTCAAATACAAGCTTATCCAGAATTGATCTTACATTAATCCCTACTCCAATCCATCAACCTGGAGGTACAGCTTAGTAGAAAAATTGCCTAACATGCATGAGGCTCTGGGTTTGATTCCCAAAGGAAGGGAGAAGAGGAGAGGGGAGGAGAGAAGGCAATAAAGGGGCACACCATCCACCCAATCATTCCAACCAATCTTTTTACTCTAGTGCCTCAACATCTTCTACCCATCCTTTTTGCTCTATCCCTTCTGCTACTGTGTTAGTTTATACTTTCATAAGCTTACCTGTTGGCATCACTACCACTTAACTATCATGATAAAGCCTCCTGAATGGTGCTTTAAGAGCAATTCATTAATGCTCAGATTAGAATGGTTCACCATAAAATAAAAATCATCCTTATCTCTGAGTGGCACTATAAAACTTAACAAAGCATATTCAGTTTAATTTCAAACTTCAGAGAAATTTACAAAGAAGAAATTACATATTTTCTCTTGACCTCTGTGTGACTACCTCCTACTCTCAAGAAAATAAGTATAAGCTTTTTAAGAAAGGAAGACCTTTACAGATAAACAAACTGGCATCAGAAAAGCTAAGTGTCTAGCCAAGTTCTTCAATATGATAGTCTATGATTTTCTGCCCCTTTGGGGAGGGAGTATACCTGAAATCTATGGCAGAAGGGGCAAACAGCAAGTTTTCAAAGCCAGAGTTTAAAATAATATATATTAATTTTCAGTCTTACTCAAATCCTATTGTTTACTCATCAATTAAATGCATGTAGAACATTTTTACTCAATAAAGCAAAAGGACTTTAAACCCAGAATCTTTATCCTCTAAAGCAGATGATGTAGGTATGCACAAACACAGATAGCCACATTTCCTCAGTCTTCTAAAAATCTAAGATGAAGTTATGTTTAATATTATATTAAGTATATTATATTATATCCTAATTCTGACCATTAAGAAAATCTTACTTGGTAGTATTATCACTCACATAAATTAATCTGGAGCTTACTCACATTCATCACTCATGTTAGAACAGATTATGAAGTTGAGCATGTGGCGCATGTCTGCAATTCCAGCACTCTGGGAGGCTGAAGCAGGAAGACTGCAAATTTAAGCCCAGCCTGAGCTATTTATCAAGACCCTGTCTCAAAATACAAAATACTAAGGGCTAAGAATATTGTTTCTTGCAAAGGTCCGGAATTCAATTACCAATACCACACACACACGAAATGTATAAGATGTTAAAAATATGAAGATATACTTCACCTACCTATCACACATCTCACTTGATCCTGTACCTGAAGTTTTCAAAAACAATTGTGTACTGGTATTAGCACATTTGATAAATCGTAGGCACACACATTTCATGCAACGCCATTACCTTAGAAAGACTATAGCATATGGAGATGCTGCTGCTGCGAAGTACTTACAACATGAAATCTTGTTCCCAGGAAGGCTGGTCACCACGAACTGCTACAGTTGTGCTCTTTACATTCTGTACTTTCAGGGTCACATATGTGTTAAATTTATCTTTAAAAAAATGTAAAATAAAATAAAAATATTATACTCAGTACTCGGATTGTTACCCAATCTTAGAAAGTCCTTTGAATTAAGTAGTATACAAATTAAAGTAATGAAAGTGCAAGAAAAAAATGAAGCAATATATTGTAAACATGAAGGCACAATAGAGTTGCAAGAATTATAAAACTATGCCCTAGCTTAAAAAGTGTTTTTCAAATTTTAAGAAATATTTTGCATATGACCTAGAAGAGATTTATTTACATATATAAACTGGCACAAAGGCTTCCTGAAATACAAAATATGATAATTAGATATTTTCTATTCTAGTGAGACAGAACCTGCTAAATAAATTTTATCGCTCATTTGCAGTTTTGGAAAAAAAAAGTAAGGTAACAACTGCCCAACTCTCAAGAGAAACAAGAATTGAAGGAAAATACTCATAAAGGAAGTGGATTTGAAATTTGATCTACATAGTCTGGTTTAAAGCACAGATTACATAAAAAGAAACATTATCATAGAGTTGAGAAGAGAAAATTCTATAACCTGAGAAAACAAACTGAGTATTAAGCAAAGATAACCAGGTATACTGGCACACACATGAAACACCAGCAATTTGGGAGGCTAAGGCAAGAGACCCCAAATTCGATACCAGCCTGGGCAATTTAGTGATTTAGCCAGACTCTGTCTCAAAATAAAAACCTTTTTTAAAAAGGGTTGGGGATATAGATCAGTACAGAGGCCCTCAATTCAATTCCTAGTACCATGAACAAACAAACAAAAAAATTTTTAAGAAAATAAACAAAGGTAGCTGGGTATGGCAGCACACGTCTGTCATCCCAGAACTTGGGAGGCTGAGGCAAGAGGATTAGCATGAGTCTGAGGCCGGCCAGTTGGTCTACTTAGTGAGTTCAAGGTCAGCCTAAAATCCACAATGCAACCCTGTCTCACAAAAATTAACAAAGTTGGTGGCCTGGAACTCAAAATCTGACCCACCGCTTAACACAACATAATTTGTACTCACTCTGCTACACACACTTTAGTCATGATTAAGGGTACTGAACTGAAGGTTCATTTTTCTATGTAAGAAATTCATCATTTTATAAAATGACAACAGCACGGTATCACTTTTAACTCATCAAATCACAAATACTGCTTAAAATAATTACCTAATGTTAGATAAGATGTGAGAAAATGGTCCTCTCATACACTTCTAACAGAAGACAAATTTTTCAAGTATCATTTAAAATGATGTAGTTTTATACTAACCAACTTGGAAGCTTTATAATTATACTTAAAATATATCAAGATAAAAGCCCACATATATAAAGGGGATCCCCATGCATATTCACCAGTACTAATGCATTCGACCATGAGCTCCTCTTCAGGCATTTTTGTTTCTGTTTTTGTGGTGCTGGGATCAAATCTCACACTCTCTAGGCAAGAACACTATCACTGAACTATACCCACAGCCTGAACTGTGTTTTGTATTATATGATCTTGTTCTCTACCCCTCCATCTAATCATACACCGTTGACCAGAACAGAGGTGGTCACAACTCAACAGCAGCAAATCCATGAGCTGGCCAAAGACCAATCTGATTCCTCACAAGGAAGAAAAACACTAACTCAGAGCCAGTAGAGAAAACAGTGGGCTCAGAAACTGCTTTATTTCCTGCTGTACTAAGATCCATTTTTTCCAAGTTTCCCAAGGTTCCTAAGTATGTTCATATTTTTCCAATAGGCCCCAGATCACCTCCCCAAAGCAGAAATCAGAATCTTTGTAATTTGATGTTCATAATTAAGGAAATGCACATTAAAATATGGAGATGCCATTTTTCATCTTCAGAAGGACAAAGATATAAAAGTTTCATATTACCTAATGTTGATAGACATTTAGAAAAACTGTTCATATACTTTTAGTCTCAGTATAATTTAATAAAAAATTCCAGGGTTAGGGCTATAGTTCAGTGCTAAAGGTATACTTTATACGTGTGAGGCCCTAGGTTCAAACCCCAGCATCTTCCAGAAAGAAGTTTTTTAAGAAGTGCAATCAGGGGCTGGCTCATGTCTATAATTCGAGCACTCCAGAGGCTGAGGCAGGAAGATTCCTCAAGTTTGAAGCTAGCCTGGACAATGTAGTGAGTGCAAGGCCAGCCTGAATTACATAGCAAGACCCTGTCTTGGAAAAAAAAAAAAAAAAAAGTACAATCCTGTAGCAACTACCAAATTCATTTTGAATACACATTTTTGACCCAGAAATTCTACTTCTAGACCCTAGCATACAAATACATTTGTAGAAGTGGACAATAATAAGTGCACAAGAACATTTATTGCTTGTGATAGGAAAAAAAATTGAAACAACCTAAATATTCATCCAGTAGGTACCTAAGGTACATATAAACCTACAATCTTGCACAGGTCCTTAAAAGAAAGAATCAAACACACACACACACACACAGACTTTATGATATGTTGTTGAGGGAACAAAGCACACTGCACAAAGATATAGTATGATCCATTTATATCTACATGTGTGTACATGGAAAATATATATAAAAAACTCTAAGTCACTGCTTTCTTGTGTGTTTTTGAGACAGAGTCTCACTATGTATTCCAGGTTGGCCTGGAACTCACTGTGATCCTCCTGCCTCAGCCTCCCAAGTGCTAAGATTACAGGGATATACCACCATACCCAGTTATAAATAGCAACTTTTGAGAAATAAGAATTGGGTTGGCCAAAAAGTGAGCAACTAAATTGTAATTAATAAATACAGGTATACAGAGTTCTTCAATCATCTATATAACATTGATTTTAATAATTTTATGAATACAATTAGTGAATTAATGGAAATAGTGGGTTTAATCAATGAACTAAAGGAAATCAATGTTTTTAAAAGATTACTTTATTAGTGTTCTTTTCTTTTTTTTGAGACAGGGTCTCACTGTAGTTCAGGTTGGCCTTGAACTCACAGAAATTCTCCTGCCTCAGCCTTCTGAGTGCTGGGATTACAGGCATGCACCACCACACCCAGCTAAAAATTAATTAATAGCAAGTATAGGGGTTGAAAGAATATAATATTAGAAGACTGGACTTACCTGGTGAACCTTGCAATTTGGCTTTTTTAACTGCAAGAGAATAAAAGGAGACACCATGAAGAATTTTTGCAAATTTACTCATTTTACTTAACCAACATTTCATACCTGTTATGTGTCAATATTAAATGTAGGATTAGAATGTTAAGACTTTTTTTTTTTTGAGACAGAATCTCACCATGTAGCCCAGGCTGGCCTTGAACCCACAATCCTCCCATCTCAGCCTCTGAAGTGCTGAGATTAAGGCGTATGTCACCTTGTTCAGTAACTCCAATCACTGAGAAAAGCAGCTGAGACTTCTGGTCAAAAAGCCCCTCAAAGTCATCTAACACAATATTATACCCAATGCAGAAATCTCTGTGCCAGCTTGCTGACAAGAAGGTAGAAAGAAGCAAGTCTGTGGCAAACAGTTTCATGTTAGATACCTTTTTAAGGTTTAAACTACAAATATCTCTAATTTAAAATGCATCATTGGGCTAGGGAAGTAGCTCCAAAAGCTTGCCTAGCATGCATAAGACGCTGGGTTCAATCCCAACCCCACCAAAAAAAAAAAAAAAGCCTCCATTTCATGTATGCTACAAATTTATAACAGTACATAATTAGATGGTAGCTTTCAAAACAAGAGTAAGAATTAACTCAGGCTGGGCGTGGTGGTGCATGCCTACAATCCTACCACTAACAAGGCTAAGGCAGGAGAATCTCTGACACTTCAAGGCCAGTTTTGGGCACATTGTGAGTTCACGGCCAGCCTGCACTACACAGTGAGACTTTGTCTCAAAAAACAACAACAAAAATTACTTATACATCTTTATGTTTTTTGCTATGAAAATAAGTGCATACTGCTTATTTAAATATGATATTTCAATAAGAAGAACTATATGGCTCAACCACTATCAACTGTTTCCTCAAGATGTTTGAAAATAACAGATTGAACAAATTTGCTAATAATGAAGCTAATTTAAAAGAAATTTTCAGGCTCAAACCAATCAGGACTCCAGCACAAAACACCTCCTTTCCACACTACTATGTGTGACAGAAGGAGGAGAAAAGATGTGTCAGAAAGAAATAGTTATTATACAACAGAGGCTCTTAGAAAGACCCCAAAGTCAATATGAAAATGCTGGAACAGAACTAAAGAAAACTTATGCAGAGCAATTTTTCCCCAGGCTCCTATAAGTAAAGGAAGAAAAAAAGGAAATATGAAAGAACCACTCCAAAAATTTGTAACTGCAACTTCGAGTTTCTCTGACCTTGCTGTAAAACAAATCTACCATTGGCACCCTTGAGATTATAGCAATAATCCTATTCACACTGACTTTGCAAGCAATGACCTGGCTCCCCAGGCACAGGGAATGGGTGACCTGCCTTGTTCTAGTCTGTCCTACTCATGAGAAAATTTCCAAAGCCTTGTGGCACTAGTTTCCTTGTTTGTGATCCTCTTGCTTCAGAATCTAGGTAAAAGAGCTGTATAGCTTCTCAAATGCAGTAACTCCCACTTTCTTTTTATTTCATATATAACATTATTAAAGACAGGAATAATATTTAACCTCACTGCCCTGTTTTTAATCTGGCATCATTCTCAACTAGTACAATTATACATTTGTATATCTCAAATGCAATAACTCCCACTTCCTTTTTATTTCATATATAACATTGTTAAAGACAGGAATAATATTTAACCTCACTGCCCTGTTTTTAATCTGGCATCATTCTCAACTAGTACAATTATACATTTGTATATTCTGTTGTATTATACATTGTTGTAGTCTGTTGTATAATTCTATTGTTTTTTAAATTCATATTTGAACATAAAGATGCACTGTGACATCTGTCAGCCAAATGACAGCTCTTCTGACTGGCTAGCAAGGTGTCCTTTATCTTCCCTCTTCTTTATGAACAACACTATTACAAACCCAATAATGTAAGAAGAGAACCACTGAGTGAAAAACTATTCTCCTCTCAAAAGTATGGCAAATGTTTTTCCATATCTGTTCATACTATTTACAACTACATTTTTAACTGACCCATAAAAATCTCATCATGCCTTAAATACTATAATAAAGAGCCAGGCACAGTGGCACATGCTCGTAATCCCAACAACTCACGAGGCTGAGGCGTGAATATCACAAGCTCAAGGCCAGTTTAGGCAACATAGTAAGATCCTGCCTCAAAATAAAAAAAAATGGTAGAGGAGTATCCCGAATTCAGTCCCCAGTATCACAAAAATACATACCTACACACATACTATAAAATACATGAAATCACTCCTCCTTATCACACATTTAGGCTCTTTTAAAATTTTTTTTTAATCTTTGGTTTGGTGTTGGGGATTGAATCCTTTATGAGGAAAAATAGAATCCCATCCTTAAGAAAGTGATGGTTGGCCAGGCATGGTGGCACACATAACCCAGCACTCAGGAAGCTAAGGCAGGAGGATTGCAAGTTTGAGGCCAACTTGGTCTACATAGTGAGATTCTATCTCAAAAAAAGGGATGATTTACTTTCATTAGAAGGGAAGGTTTTTTATTTATTTATTTATTTTTTTGTCAAAGACACTTTATAGAACTTCTTGGAACCAGTGACGGAGAATCTAAGTTTGACTCCTACTTGACCCTGACCAAATTCTTAATAGAAATAAGCAAGGAAATAACACTGACAATTAAAATCAGGAAGGGCACAGAATGTCAACAGTCTTTTTATAAACCCTGTGACATACTATGGATCTAGCTTTTTCAAGAGGAGAAAAGCCATCAGAAAAGTATTAAAATGGAGAGTGGGGTGTCACTCAATGGCAGAACACTTAGCACACCAAAAAACAAACAACAACAACAAAAAGTATTAAAAAGGGTACCAAAGAATCTATACTCCCTGTAGTTTGAAAGAAAAAAGAGCTAAATCAGGCGCAAGATCAAAAACCTATGGGGGGGTGGGGCGCAGGTATTTTTTAACAGCTACAAACTCGCAGGATTTGAAAAAAGCTGCAGCAGGATAGGAAAAACAGTCTCATCAAAGCAGTGAGACCACGTGTGGGTGCAAGGAGATACAACACTTGGAGAATAACTTGGCAGAGTTTGAAAACAACTGCACTGGAAGGTCTGTGGCATGGGGGTTGGCTGCATAGGGGCAGATGACTTTCTAATGCGGCAAAAGCAGCAATGCTGAGCTTACCCACCCTCTGGGAAAAGCAGGATTATTCTAGTATAAGGCTCCTGATCCAAAACATGACAGAACAACTGTATTGGGGTGTCCTGTATCCCACCAAGGATTCCTGTAACATGGAGGGGGCTGATTCTGGTGTTCGTGATTGGTTTGTTGTCTAGCGCTGGGATTGGTGATGTGAGTGCTGTATCTGCCCAGGGGTGGAGCCAACATACAGTGTAAGGGAAGCAGGGCTCTCTCTCCCCCTTCCTCCCCCCTCCCCTCTCCCTCCCCCTCCCCACCACCAGCACTCTAGCTATTTGGCAGCCACCATTAACAGCAGCCCTGCCACACCATGCTGCCTTGGAGTCAACTTAGCATAGACTGAAACTCCCAAGAAACTGTAAGAAATAAACCTTTCTTTCCCTAATTTTGGGCATCAGGTATTCTGTCTCAGCAACGAGTGAAAAGTAACTAACATAGCAACTTTGCCAAATACACAAGTAAAAGCCTACACAAAGAGATGTTTCCCTGAGGATGCTTTACAACCAAGACCACCTTCTCATTTTCCTGAGGTTGCACTTAACTGACAATTAAGGCAATTTGTTAAATTCTAACACATTCTAACCTCATGATGCTCACAACAAGGAATGAAAAGTGACACTATCTAAGAAATACTCTTTCATAATGACTCTCACTGCTTGGAGTGTGGAGAGCTCCACATGAGCATTATTCACAGAAGAAAAAAAATTTACACTATCTTGAGGTTTGTGATTTTTGTTTATCTGCTTTTGCTTTTGTTTTTTGAGACAGGGTCTTGCTAGGCTGGCCCTGAATTCCTAGCAATCCTACTATCTTAGCCTCCTGAGTATTGGGATTATAGGTACCACCATGTCCAGCTCTAAAACTGTGAAATGATTCTAAAAGAATGTAAGAAAAACACAGCATCCAAAGATTTTTAAAAATGTAAAATTATATATATTTTGTGTTCTTTGTTTGCAGACAGGGTCTCACTGTCCAGCCCAAGCTGGCCTTCAATTCCTGGCAATCCTCTTGCCTCAGCCTCCTGAGTGCTGGAATTACAGGCATGTACCACCACACAGAGCAAAACTTTATATATATATAAAATTTATATAAATATATATTATATATAATATATAAAATATGTATTATATTATAGATATATCTATAATATATTTGTATTTTAAAAGCCACATTCATTTCACAATTTTATATATATATTTCTAAAGCTAGGCAGTTTTTATTTCACAATTTTATATATATATATATTTTTTTTTAAATAAGTTAGGCAGTAATCATTTCACAATTTCTAAATTAAAAAGATGCACAAGGCATACAACTCATTAGTAGATTGCAAGCCTGGGATGTGAGAGGCCCTGGGTTCAGTTAAAACACAAAATATAAAATAAAGGAGGGCAGCTAAATACCATGGAGGGCATTTGTAGTCTTAACTACTCAGAGGCCGAGGCAGAAGTCTCCTTTAAGCCCAAGAGTTCAAGGCAAGCCTGGGCAACATATGGAGACCCCAACACAAAGCAAAAAAAAAAAAAAAAAAAAAAAAAAAAAAAAAAAAAAAAAAAAAAAAAAAAAAAAAAAAAAAAAAAAAAACACAGTATCACAGAAGTTAAAAATGAAAGGCCAGACAAAAGACTAAAATAATAAGGAAGTCTACTAGGAGGCAGATAAAAATTAAAAGACAGTGGATGTAGAGCACTTGTTTGACAAGTACAAAGCTCTGAGTTTGATACCTAACATCACCAAAAAGATAAATAAATTAAAAACAAAAGTCAGGTATTCAGAAGGCTGAGGCAGGTGGATCTAAGTTGAAGAACTAGTAAGACCCTGTGTCAAAATACAAATTTCAAAAGATCTAAGAAGTACCTCAATGAAACAGCCTTGTCTAGCAAGCAGGAAGAATGTCCAGGTTTCAATACCCTGCTACAAAAAGAGAAAAAGAAGCAGGAGCAAGAATGAGAGGGACAGGGAGGGAGGGAGGGAGGAAGAGACGGGGAGAGAGAGAGAGATCAAAATACTTTTAAAAGGGGAGATGGGGAAATACAGAGATACAGAGTGATAACACATACTAACTGGAGTTCCTGAAGTTAACACAGGAATAAATGGAACAAAAGTAATATTCAGTTGGTGTATGGTGCACACTTATTATTCCAGCACTCTGGGAAAACAGGAAGGAGGATCCCAAGTTCAAGCCTAGTCTGGTAACTTAGTGACTTTAACAAAGCCTTGTCCTGAAATAAAAAGTTTATTAAGAAGAGGTGGGCCTGGGCATGGTGGCACACACCTGTCATCCCAGCACTTTGGAGGCTGAGGTAGGAGAATCACTGTGAGTTCAAGGCCACCCTAAGTTGCAAAGTGAATTTAAGGTCAGCCTGAACTGCACAGTGAGATCCTGTCTCAAAAGGGAAAAAAAAAAAAGGGCGGGGGGAGCGGTAGAATGTAACTCAGTGGTAAGGCTCTGAATTTAATTCAAGTATCACAAACAACAACAAAAAAGAAGTCATATTCAAATACTGTATAGAAGAGTTTTCTTCAGGTAATGTGAGACCTGAATTTGCAACTTGAAAAAGCTCAAAGGATAACAGATAAGTCTAATTTTTTTTTAAAAAGATCAGTATCAAAAAGTATTCTAGTTAAAACATCATCCATTTACTGTACATGTCTAATGACAAAAGCTGCAGCCCAGAACTCTGTACTCAGCCAGTTGTCACTCACTTATGAAAAAGGAGTCCATTTTACTCCAGGGGCCTTACTAAAATAAATACTGTATAGTTATGTGCTCTCTGACCTCACTATCCTGTCCCCCTTCTAAAAAGTTAAGACAGATGATTAGGCCCAAGAGTAGTCCTCACAGCAGTTCAACAATTGTTCTGAAAGAAAACAACTTAGAAAGAGATACATATGTAAGGGACAATGACAGACCAAGTCAATCAGTGAGTAACTTATGGGAGAAGCACATGGACAAGTCTGAAAGTTAGGAGTGTGCATGAAAGCAGAAAAAAAGAAAAAAGAAAAACATATTGGCTCTTTTCCATATTGACAAACTCCTGAAGTCAAAGGGAATAACAAGAATTGTATTTGATCCTGAACAACGTTTTGGTTCCCAAATTAAGTTCTCTCTAATCCAAGGGCCTGCTTCCTCCTATTCCTATACCTAGTTATAAGCCAATCTAAAGAATTTAGAGAACAAGGCTTTATCTTGAGGTATTTTAAAAAGGATAGTAACACAATTGGAATAACATTTCAGAAAAATGATTTTAGTTGCAGTGTAGAGAATAAACTAGAGGGAGGCAAAGACACAAGTCAGAAGACACAGAATTCCAGGCTGGGCGTGGTGGCCCACGCCTTTAATCCCAGCACTCAGGAGGCTGAGGTAGGAGGAGCATTGTGAGTTCAAGGCCAGCTTGGGTTACAAAGTGAGCTCAAGGCCGGCCTGAGCTACATAGTGCAACCCTGTCTCAAAAACCTAGGGCTGGGAGTTTGGCTCAGTGGCTTAAGTGCCTGCCTGGCAGGCATGAGGTTGTGAGTTTAATCCCCAGTGCCACAAAACAAAACAAAACAAAAAAGAAGACACAGAATTCCAGTTGAGAATGGATGGAAGCCTGTAGGTAGGAAGGAGAGCTAAAAGGAAGATAAATCTGAGGAAAGGCAATGACATTCTTTTTTTTTTTTTTTAAGATAGTAAAATCCAACAAAACATAACAGAACGAAGTCAATCAAAACAAAGCAGTAGAAGTGGCACAGAACTTCAAAGAAAGATACTGGGAAAACAATAGCTACTATAGTATATCTTGTTATTTTCAGAATAGTTGAGCATTCCAACAGGTATAGTAAAATCAAACCAAAAAAATAAAAGCACAATAAAACCAGTAAGAACAGTATAAAATAAGGCAAAAAAAATTAATCAGAATAAACCAAAACAATGAGAACAATACTGGGGCCTTGAAGACAAGACAGAAGAGAATCCCCCATTTTTGCTACATTGCGTACTGTCATCTTCCAAAGAGATGCTCAGACTGCCAGCCCCAGGCCTTCAAACTGAACAAAACAATACTAGCATTTAGTTGTTTTATGTACCTTAGTTGCTATCAATTTACCCAGATTTCGGAACAAGGAGATTGCTTTACGAGGGGGGGCAGAGTTTTGTCCTTGATTCTTAGCCCACGCACCGGTAGGCTTGCGGGGGGGGGGGGGGCACATGTTTCTCTTCCTGAGGTTCACGCCAGTTGCACAGGGCCCCGGAAGGCAGGCATAGTTGTCTCCTGGTTGGAGGCGCTCAGGCCCCGCGGGGCGGGCTCCCAAGAGGCCCATCTCTTTCTCTTCCTGGGGTCTACACCAGTCGTGCAGGCCCCCAGGAGGCAGACTTAGTTGTCTTCTGGTTGGAGGCGCTCAGGCCCGGCGGGGTGGGCTCCCAAGAGGCCTATCTCTTTCTCTTCCTGGGGTCCATGTCAGTCGCACAGGACCCCGGAAGGCAGACTTAGTTGTCTCGACATTCTTTTTTTTTTTTTTTTTTTTTTTGCGGCACCGGGGATTGAACTCACAACCTCACACCTGCCAGACAGGAACTTGAGCCACTGAGCCAAATTCCCAGCCCTGGTTTTTTGAGGCAGGGTTGCACTCTGTAGCTCAGGCTGGCCTTGCGCTGGCGTTGTAGCCCAAGCCGGCCTCGAACTCACAACGCTCCGCCTACCTCAGCCTCCCGCGTGCTGGGATTAAAGGTGTGCGCCACCACGCCCAGCTTGTCTCGACATTCTTTTTTTTTTTTTTTTTTTTTTTTTTTTTTTTTTTTTTTTTTT